>SNQJ01S0223375.1:0-14869 GCA_010110895.2 Picea sitchensis
GACGTTGATGTTTCCCATACATGAACGTAACAGCCACAAAAATCGGCGAACAATAAGCGCGCCGGGCAACTTTGGATCCAACGGTCCACAGCCGAGCATGTAGAGGCAAATCTAACCATTCCTCTTCATATTTCGGTCAAAACCAAAAGAAAAAAATAGTCAAATAAAAATTTACACTACTCCATTTATGGCGGCCAAGAACGCGATTTTATAGAAAGCGTACTATTTTTTCATGGATATCACATTTTCCCGAGAAGCAAGGACAATGTTTTTATGGATGACGGGATTCACGGGACCATTGGGCCAGCTACAGTAAGAAAGTTATTTTCCCTCGCTTTTATTCTGCTTACCGTGGAAGTTTTCCTCGATAATTGGAGAGTACAAAGAAGGATTCCATGGCAAACATGTGCAGAAAAAAATGAGAAGAATCAGAGTCCATTTAGATCCAGCTTCCAATTCACAACATGGCATAGAAGCTATTGCAAATCCAGAGAAAAAGGTTAGTAAGAATCACAGGAATGCAGTTTTTGTTGCCCAAAAAATATATAGAGAGGAAAAATGCCACTACCAGGTAAGCCATAGCGACCGATAAACCCATTAAATTTATGAGCGGAACTTGGAAGCCCGGAGAATTTGAGTGATGGTGGATACCCAACAGGGTTAACTTATTAGCCAGAAACCTAATTCACCACTTCAAGTGGCTCGGTAGAAGACGATTCGATAAGTTTCTGAGCGGAACTTGGAAGCCCGGAGAATTTGAGTGATGGTGGATACCCAACAGGGTTAACTTATTAGCCAGAAACCTAATTCACCACTTCAAGTGGCTCGGTAGAAGACGATTCGATAAGTTTCTCAGGTCAGATTATCGCACAAAATTCTGTTCTCGGATTGTTTTTTCTGGGTGGAGTTTAATTCGTGTGTTTGCCTATTAGCTTTGCAAGATTGTATTCGAATTCCAGAAATCATAATTGCTCTGAATTGCAGCCATTATCAGAAAGTATCAGCAGGTCCAATTTTTGGTGCCAGTCGATTAGGTGAAGACCTTGGATTGGCTCATTTCTTGGCTTTTTCAGAAGTTTGTCTGCAATTTCTTGTGAACGCATGAATGTCCTTCTGTCCACCAAGCCTGGTATCTGACTAGGTTAATTATAAGTATGTTATATGTTAGTTTCAATCTTAATCCTGGTATATGGCTGGGAAATTCGCTCTAAGCACTTGTAAATTTTAGTTCATCCTTCTACCCACCAAGCCACATTCACACTCTCAATGTGGCTGGGAAATTCGCTCTAAGCACTTGTAAATTTTAGTTCATCACAATCTATCAAGTTAATATTCCTCTCATTGTAGTCCTGACTCCTAGCAACCCAGAAAACTCTCAAAATCTGTCTTCCCCTCAACAGAAAGGCGGTCTGCACTGTCAAAATCTATCTTCCCCTAAATAGAAAGAAAGGCAACGTGAACGGTAAAACCCCATTAAAACGCCCCTACAAGCCTTGAAGCCAAGGTAGACCCTACCCATATGAGTGACAGCCCTAAACCATGGCAGGCTGCTTTAGTTTCACAGCTTCAGGAAATAGATGTTTTCGTATCTACTTTGCAAGTGGTGGAATGAAATCAAAGAAAATCGAATTGGATGATGGCAGACCATTGCATTGTTGGGTCCCTAAAAAGACCAGCAACAAACCTGTTTTAATTCTTATTCATGGCTTAGGAGCTAATGCAATGTGGCAATGGAGCTCCCAGCTTCGGCCTTTTCGTCGCCACTTTAATCTGTATGTACCAGATCTCCTCTTCTTTGGAAGATCATTTACAACAAGGCCTGAGAAAACAGAGCTATTTCAATCTCAGTGTGTGATGAAACTGGTGGAAAAGTTAGGAGTGTCCAAGTTCCATGTTGCAGGAGTCAGTTACGGTGGTTTTGTAGCATACCACTTAGCGCATCTGTACCCAGATGCAGTGCAGAAGGTGGTCCTTATAGCTGCTGGTGTTTGTTTGGAAGAGAAAGATATGACGGAAGGGCTTTTCAATGCACCTAACTTGGAAACTGCCATAAGCATTTTACTGCCCCAGACTGCTGCTAATCTGAAAAAATTGTTGAGACTTTCGTTTGTCAGGGCTCCTAAAATGGTCCCTTCTTGTCTAGTTCAATATTTCATAGCTGTAAGTCTAGTGATTTCTTTTCTATTCCTTGAGCATCTAAGACTTGCAGAAAATGAAGATACTGTGTACATCTAGTTTATTTTCAATGGATTTCTAACATTTTGATATATTCTGCAAAATGTCTAATTAGTTTTTAATGTTATAGAATATGGTTACAGATAGAAGAGATGAGAGGATAGAGTTGGTCAACAATTTAATTGCTGGCAGAAAAGCTTATGATCTTCCTGTTATACATCAGGTAAAAGACAAGATAGAATAAGAAGTTCTCTCTGTTAATTTTACTATTGTGGAATCAGCTACCTGATAAATTACACAATTGTTCGATTAAAGAAACTTGATCTCAACACAAAACTCTTCTCCTATTGAGAGATTATGTGTCTTAGAATCTACGAGTTTGTTCATACTCCAGTAATTGATCATAAGTTTTATGCATATGATATCTTATGTTCCCATAGTTAGCCAGACAACTTTTGCAACTTCCAATCATCACAGAAGATAGTTAATTCACATGTTTTAAGAACTAAAGAAACATTGGCAATGGTGTCAGGCAGATATGCATTTCACCTTTTATCTTGAAGTCTGCATCCTTACACTATGATGTGTTATTACGAAGAGCTGAATGCTTTCTCTCTTTACATTTCCCTTTTATCCTTTCATATACAAGAATGCATGTTTCTTCTTTCCATGCAGGAAACACTGATAATTTGGGGGGAGCATGATCAGATCTTTCCACTTGAGTTGGGAAATAGATTGAAGAGGTTTGCACACTTTGACTGTTGTCTGGCTTCATAATGTTAGTTATTTGCATTTGTTGCATCTTTTTAACCCCCTTTGAATCTGGCAGGCATCTGGGTGATAGAGCAGAGCTTGTGTTGTTTAAGGATGCAGGGCATGGTGTGCACTTAGAGAAGTCAACCAAATTTAACAGTCAGCTAAAGAAGTTTCTGCTGGGCTGATCTTCGACAAATTAATATCGATCTGGGGATTGCTAAATATTTCACTGTGCCAGCACATATATTCACATGTCCTGGCAGAGTTGGGTTTTTGGATTTCTGTCCTAGTTCATGTAAATTTCCCAGAGTTGGGATTTTGGATTTCTGTCCTAGTTCATGTAAATTTCCCTGAGTTGGGATTTTAGATTTCTGTCCTAGTTCATGTAAATTTCTCATAAGTTCTTCAATCTAAGATTCTATGCATTTTTTGGGTTGCGAATCCCATCAGATTTAACACATTTCAAAATATTTTTTTAAACACATTAAATTGAGCAGATACGTGCAGATTTAAATTGGGTTGCGAATCCCATCATAGTAGTCGTGGGCTTCACAATAAGAGCCTCATATTTAAGTTCTTATTTTAAAGCTCAAACGTCTTAGATGAGATTAGCAATCCAATTTAATGTGTTAAAAATGATTTCAAATTTTTGTTACCCAAATGTTTAATTTTTGTTTTAATCTAATGATGTAAATTTGAATAAAATTTTATTTTTATTCTTAAATTATATTTTAATATATAAATAGATAATACAAATTTAACCACATAAATATGTAGATTTCACCATTTCTTACCAGTTTTCAGTTATCTAAAAAAACAAAATATAAAAAAAAAATAATAGTAAAAAAACTTTTAGAATAAACTCTTAAATAAGAGCTTAAATCATATCATAAATAATTCTCTTTAAAATTACAGCCTAAATAATTTATTTTTATTTTTAAAAAAAAAAAAAAAAAAAAAAAAAAAAAAAAAAAAAAAAAAAAATATGAAAATAAAATAATTAATAAACTATGGTAAAGCTTTGCAAATTTTGAAAAATGTTTGGTTATTATACCAACTAATACCCGGCGTTGAAAAATGTTTGGTCAATGTTCGAACTAATAACACATAAACTTTGGTCAATGGTCAATGTTTGGTCAGCAAAAAATCGAATGCTAGAAAGTCACTCATCGATGAATCTAAACAAAGTAACACATAAACTTGAATACATAGGAAACGAATTTAAACAAGTTGTTGGGAAACGAATTAAGTAAAGGGAGGGGGTTAAGTTGTTGGGTTTCCATGGTGAATTGAATGGGGGAGAATTTCTATTAAGATGGTTATGAAATAAGTTGAAACAAGATTAACTATGAGACAAAATGATGAACGTATCACCAACAAAACGAAACATTTATAGTATTTTTTTCCACATTGAGAGAGAATATGATTGCTTGGCTTGAGCGTAAAAATATTTGTTGAAAGATGCATAACTAGCATAGTTAATAAATTTTCAACAAAAATCACCATGACAATTGTAAAAAGGATGTGGAAGGATTTGTCTTTGTTTGATCTCCTACACATGAAAGATATTTGAAAGGAAGTATAGGTCTAGAATATGCTTCCTGCACTGATCAATAATAATAGGTGCTCTTTTTCAAAAATTAAATAAACACACTTGCAATAATAAAGAATACAAAAACATACAACCATTAGACACGATTTGATTTCCTCGAAGACCAACACACATGGAGAAAACTCCCACACTTTAACAAACTTGGGTGTATTATTCAACAACCAAATGGTTACAATATATTGTAAAGTCTTTGTATGCTTTCAACAAGAGTGTTCAATAGTAGTATAAGGATAACAAAAAAATTCAAAAAATTTGATGTAAATTGATGTAAACTTTGAATCTTTGTCAGATATAATTGTAAAATTGATAACTTGAACAAAACCTTTCAAAAATTGCATGTAAACTTTGAATCTTTGTCCTAAAAACAATTGCCTTAGCACCCCACACATACATGCATCCTCAAGCAACTTCCCTTCATGTAAATCTGTAATGTTTGTTTCCTTTGGTGTGTGGTCTCTCTACAGAATGTGTTTATTTGTTAATTTATCCACCACCACCATGATGGAATCATGTTGCTTCATAGTTCTGAGAAGCTTTGTAATAAAATCCATGTAGCCACTTCCCATTAACACTTAGGAATGGACAATGGTTATAACAACCCCATTGAATGTTAGTGCTTTGTCTCTCACTTTATGTCATTCTAGACTTCTGACTATGTAATTAGCCACTTATTTCTTCATTCATAGCCAAAAGTATTGGCTCTCTACAGCTTCTGCAATTGTCTCTCCGAGGTCCAGGGTGCTCCAACATGGGCACACACATCGCGGCATTTCCTCATCACTATATTTTTCATCTCTTGAAATTTTGGTAATCTATATTATGTCCCTGTACATGAGGATTCCATCCTCTTCATCTCATAATAATTAAATCTCTGTTGAAATTTTGCTGTAATGTTCCTTTTATTTCTAGATATTGTTGTTCTAATTGTTTCTAAAATTTTGTCTTTAAATTTGTATTAGCCATGCTAATGGTTGAAATATGTGTTTCATGAGATCTTATGATGAGTGCATCAACCACCCTTTTCACTTTACCTTTGATATGCTTAATTTCTGTTACATTCACTGGAAATTCTACCATCTAGTTTGTCTGGCATTAAATGTTGGTTGTCCAAAATATTTAATAACAAATGGTCTCTTCTGCCCCAAACATTTTCCCCATAAGGTAATGTCTCTGCATTGTTAGTGCATGTACAAAGGTTGCTAATGCCAATTCATGTGTAGCATAATTCCTTTCACACTCTTTCAACTTCTAGACTTATAGCATACCACATGATCCTTTTGACTCAGAAATCCATCGATCCCTTCCTTAGAGGCATCAATGCACACACTACAAAATATCTATATATACTTGCACATTTAAGATTATGCATTTGTTAAAAATATTTACTTCAACTACTAAAAATTTTCTTCACACTTGAACTCCATTCACTTCACCTCCTTTGCAAAGAAGTGATTATTTGAAATGTTTGAAAACCCTTTATGAATATTCAGTAATAACCTACAAGATGCATAAAATGATCCGACATCTATCACATTCTTATAGAGTTGGCCTTCCTCTACTTATCTCTGTATCTTCTCGATCAATTGTCCTATCCGGGTGAAATAATATGCCCCGAAAGTAGTGAATCTTCTTTGATAAAAGATGTACTTACTAGTTTGGCATACAATTTATGCCCTCTCAAAACTTGGCAAAGACTATTCTTAAATGTTCATGCTCCTCTTCTGACCTTGAGTAGATGAGAATATCATGTAGGGTCAATCAAAACTTTTCCGTGTATTCCCTGAACATTCTATTCATCAGACACATGAAAATTTTGGGGCATTTGATAGCCAAATGGCACCTCAATCAAGAAATTCATAATGTCGATATATTGTCTTGTATGTTGTCTTGTTGATATCCTCTTTATTTCCCTTCGGCACCTAATGATAATTTTTTTTTAAGTAAAATGGAGGATCCTCATGGTATTAAGCAATTGCATGTTTACAAGAGGTTCAGCAGGATGCCAACCGCCCACCCAAAGGAAATCGAGAAGGTTGGCCTTACGATGCCACCTATTTTTAAACAAAGAAAAGTTTGCCAGGGTGTCGTCCTCCCCGAAGGAAAGTAGGACACGCAACCATAATGGATTCGGTCCAGTCTCTAACATCCTACAAATAGCATTGATATGATCCACAGCTCAAGGTTCAACAAGAGAAAATTCGTGTAAAATTATAAACATTCACATGACCTTTAACCAAGCAAATAGTTCTATCAACGCCACCCTTCATCCTCATTGATCTCATAGGCTTGCGCGCACGTAGGGAACTGTAGTCGTGGGGATTCTCTGGAGTGTGCTATGTACATCATGTCAAGGCAATGGTCAATTTGAATGGCTCTGAAGATCTGGTCATCCACCATGCCGCGTGTTTCAAGAGTAGCTCGAGATAGCCTGGATTGATGTGTGGAGGTTGTTCCTCCCATTCTTCCTGAACAGTGGAGAGGAGAGTTTTCCCTTGAGCATGAGTCCCCTCCATATCTACATTTTCTCCGGGCGGCTATCTTCCACCGGGTCACATATTCTCCCCGAAGTTGTTGCCCTTGAGGTGCTCTACTTGTTGTTAGCCTTCGCCAAGCACTGAAATTCTTCCTTGATTTAGGCAAATTGTGAAGTCCTCGCATGTTCGTCTTCCTACGCTCCGTGGAGAGCTCCAAATGGAAGCTGGTCTCGCTTCCCAAAATCGGGGATTCTGGTAATTGTCCCGACGGGTAGTGAGGTTCGGACAACTCGGCTGACCGTCTCAGTAGTCTCTCCCATCGCACGCCTATGCTGGTGGCGCTCTAGGTTCCATGTTTCCTCTGGGTTGTCCGAAAGTGATGCTAGAGCTTTCAACACTCACCAAATTTTCTCAGCTCTCGCGATCGTAGGGCATACCACGCCAAGGTCATGAGGGTCGCCCGTGTTCTCGGGTACGTGGAAGACCCGAAAGCTATGGCCGAGATATTGACCGGGAGGTTGTTCCTGCTCCAGCACTCCACATGTCGAATTTGCAAATGCATCGCATAACCATCCAAGCAACTGATAAGGGTGAGGGTGGATCAGATAGGGGTTTCGGGATAATTAAGGGTAACTCCTTTCCGAGCATTGTACGGATATGAGTCTCCCACTTTGGTAGACTTGGTCTCGGGAGAGAAGAGCTCCTAAGGCCAAGGATTGGATCAGAGTCGAGATTCTCGTTGTTGAAAGAGAACCTGCAGACGCACGCAGAAACCAACAACAAAAGATAAGGATGTGCATGATAGAGCGTAGCTTTGAGGTTGAGATTTGGTTTTCTTGAGACTAAAACCATATAGATAATCAAGAAGAGGGGGTCGAGAATCTCGCTTCCATTTTAAAGTGTCCCATAGGATCATGCCAAGTAGGGCGTAGGTGGTAGCTTACGAAGCTAGAGCTTCTAGAGGGGAGCAGGATCCATAACATGTTCCACGTATCTTACCTCAAAAAGGCAGTGGGACAACTCATTAGCACATTAGAGGAGCTTCCATTGGATGAGGCAGGAGGGCAACAAGCTATTCCAGGGAGGTTTTGGGAGTCATGGAGCTGTGTCCTGGTGGCATGGTCAATGTAGAGTGTTTGATCTATTGGAGAGGGCTTCCAATAGAGGACGCTACTGGGGAGAGAGAGCAGGTGTTGCTGTTGGTCTGGACCTGGGTAATGCTTGAGGACAAACAATTTTGGAAAGGGAGGACTGTAATTTCCTTTTCCAAATAGGAGCTCTAGAGGGAGGCTTAATGGTCTAAACCCACCCGTTAGACTATAGTCAAGGCCAAAAAGGGGTAAACAGTTACTAGGCCTACCTAGTCACATGTGTTATATTCGTAAATTGACATTGAGCTAAAAAGGGGTTAAAAGCTTTTAAGTCATTATGAGCTAAAAATAGAAGTCACCAATGAATTAGGGTTTCAAAGCAGTGATTTAGTGTTTTGGAAGTTAACAATGAATTAGGGTTTCAAATAATAGATTTAGGGTTTTGGAGATATAAAGGAAGTTGGCCTCACACCACCCCACATTATGCATTATGATTTGCTACCGAGGAGAGTAAGATCTCGTGAGAGAGAGAGAGAGTCTGATCTCCGTGGGGAAGACACCATTGGCTAATTTTGTTGAGAGACACACCTACCACTGGAAGAACACACATGTCTTCCATCATCTTTCACAGAAGCACTAACATTCAAATAAAGAAGGGGTACATCTATCAAGAGGGAGGGGTAACTGAGGTTTAGGAGATCGACTTGTCCCATCCAAAGAGAACTTCGAGATTTCCCTTCGACCCACTTGAGAGGAGGGCAAGGCACATACTTTTCCCCGGTTCCCGCATTCCGACAATGAGGAATCATCTAGGGCGATTTTCCGTGACTTTGGGAGGCAGATTTTGGTGATTACATTCAGGACCCCGAAGGAGATCACATCCAAGGAAACCCTTCCGACCCATTCCTAGTAGACCAAGGTGGTCATTTTTGAGACACGTCTCGTCCGGGATTCCAATAGTGGAATCACTAGGACGCATTCCCTTAGGGGGATCCATCTAGGGTCCAACCCCTCCAGCCAGAGGGGTCCAAATGCACACAAGATCGAGAGGACTATCCATAGATGCATCATTTGGGACAGGCCTGTGCCATTCCTAGAGGTATATAGCTCCAAGTGTGAACTTTCCAGACTTCCAGCATTTACCGTATGAGCTGCTATAGTTCCAACGCATCCATTGATCTCACAATGCTCATATCTGGGTATTATCTTTGTTGTTTATTTGACTGACTAAGATCCTTTTTTTTTTGATCTAGCAGAGTGTTGTCATTTTATTCAAATGATTCGACCATTTTGTAATCCGCAAAGATATCATAATAGAAACTTTGTAGTCCTTTGTCTCATTTTTTATTTGTATGACCATTTATATGTCAGAACGCATTGATCTTACACACACATTAGCAACGCTTCCTAGACTAACCAAGTCAAGAACATTACAATTCCTCCTAAGCAACCCTCTCATGCTTGCTATTGAAGAAGAACAAAGCTTAAGAGTCAAAAAAAACATAAATGTAAACATCACTTCCTTCCTCAAGAATGAATTCTTTTAAATACGTAAAACGAATAAGATATTATCTTCAAATCAACTGCAAAGTACAAAAAATGAGCCTCTCACCCTCCCTTGGCTCATGAATCGTATTTCCAAGCAGATATTTCCTTAAATAGAAAATAATATCCTCATAACCTTAGGAGGCCTAATCCCATCTCCTCCCATTGGATTCTAAACCTTTGAGATAGGTGGTAACAATCAAGAGACAAAAATCCAACAAACTCTGCTAATTTTCAAGAATTTGTTGGAAGCCATTAATAAAATACCCCCCCCTCATTGCATGAGGCCTTTGCTAGGATAAATATTAGTTGTAGGTGTCCCTTTACATCTAAATAATCCTTTATAATACATTCAAATCCTCCTTGACATGTGCCAACCTCCCAACAAGGCAAATACCAAAAACCGTGATAGCTACAGGAAACTAGGTAGCACCGCTATGCAGATTCAGTAGCGCCACACCTCAAAAAACCTCTGCAGATTTGGTAGCGCCACTTCTATGTCTAATATCTCTCTGTGTTCATAAATGTATTTTGAAAAACTGAGAGAGATTCTTGTTATTTGGAATGTTGCAACAAAAACCTACCTCCAAGCCAAAAATAATTCTTCTCAATTGTTCACTAACTAATATTTAAAATGCTATGTCTCAAAATCAAGTGTAATAACTCGCATAATTCACCGCTAGGAATTTCAGAGCTTTAGGAAGCTCAATTGCAGTAAGGTCTCTGCATGTAATTCAATAGCTTAATCTGTAAGTGATTTGATGCTTGGAACCTTGTGAGAGTGTTTTCAATGCTTGTTCTTGACACTTGACTCCTTAACCAATCTTGAGCTAACATAAGCGATGTGCCTTTTCATTTTTCAAGGATAGACTAAGATTATATTTTTAATGTAGCAGGTGTAGCTAGCACCGACAGCCCGCAAGCTAGTACTAGTAGGAGCTTGTGACTTGGAAAGGGTCGACGTCACTCATGGGGGATGTCGACCTCTCTGAAAGCCACAATACAACGAGCCTTAATATAGATAAACAATGTACAAAACCAAGGAAAAATATGTTCTTAACAATTAGGCCCACCCAAAGTGCACTAGACTAAGTTTATGTTAGTCATTAGATATTGTAAATAATTTTTGGCTATTTTTTCAAAAAAGTTTAACATGATTCAATAACCATATAGAACTCATATAGAACTTATAGACTTTGTAATACTTTTCAAATGAATCTCCATCATTTTAAATGCAAAAAGAGAGTATTCGTATTTTTAAAATTTTCCTAAATTTGTTTTATAAATAGTGAAACCAATCATTCTTATTTTTAATTCTTTAATATTCTTAATTTTTGCATTAACCAATGTATGAACTTATTTCCCTGATTAGATGTTTTTCCATGCATAAAATAAATATTTTTTACTTTTGGGGCTTAAAAGTGAATATTATTAATTTTTGCATTAACCAATGTATGAACTTATTTCCCTGATTAGATGTTTTTCCATACATAAAAGTGAATATTATTAATTTTTGCATTAACCAATGTATGAACTTATTTCCCTGATTAGATCTTTTTCCATGCATAAAAACTTCATTTGCAATAATAGATATCTATTTACGTTATTTACTCAAGTATATTAATAATTGTGTTGAAATATATTTCCTTTATGTTATGTGTGGGGATTGTTTTTAATGTGTCTAATGGTTGTACTTTGAATTTTTTAGTATGACATAAATTTAGACAAAATCACAATTGGACATGATTATTATAAAACTTAATCACCAACCCACAGATCCAACAATTTCAGATTTTAAACAAAATTAAATCCAAAAACTACTTCTATTATTATACATAGGCATGGTATATAGTGATGAGTTCACCATTGACTATACATTACTTAATTTACCGGGCTTGACCAAAATTAATATGACTTCTAATGTAACACTTCGTGGAAATATTCATTTATTTATATCATCATTAAAATTTTTTGTCGCTGATTGATATTCAAAATCCTACCCCATTACAAGGTTAATTAAAATGATTCATAAAATGCAAAACACATAAATTAATATGACTTCTAATGTAACACTTTTGTACAAATAGAATTATTTATTTATTTCATTTATTAAATTTTTTTGTCAAGATTTGATTACATTCATACCACCTAGCTGATGGGGTACATTAATGTGAATTCATCCGGCCCATTAATGAAATTCGCATCTCGGTATGATGTTGTCCCGTCCATTGTATCGTGAATTCATCCCGGCCCACGGGAATTCGTACCCTAGGTAGTATGTTGTCCCTCACCCATTAATGTGTGAACTCGTTCAATATCCGTTAATTCTTTTTAAAATGGAAAATTTATTATAATTTAGTCAACCATCACCACCATTATTATCCTTTTATTACAAAAATTACATCATTTAAAATCATTATTATTCTTTTATTAAAAACATTATATCATTTAAAATTATTAGTTAATATTAATAGTTTATAAAAGAGTAGATTTCAAGTTAGTTCATTATTATCTTTATTCCAAGAAAACCCACGTAGTAATTTCTTTTACTGGTAAGTTAACGTGTATTATATTGATATTAAAAGCAATTTTAAAATTAGAAACATTTTTAATATAAATAAACAACCACTAGTTTAAGTAGTATTTTACCATGCTATTATGAATGGGTTGTTTTTTGACTATAAATAACAAATTTAAATGACAAATTTAAATGGTGCTTTACCATATATTATTTTAGTAGGCTTTATACAAACAAATATATACCAATAGGCAAGGAAAGTACCTTCATCGGCAGGTATACGCTGCCATGCAGCCTTGTTTTTTAATAACATAAACTTCACCAACTTTGTTTTTTAATAACATAAACTTCACCAACTTTGTTGGCAACTGCAAACTTCATTTCAAATTTCAATGAACCAAACAAAAAAGTGCTATTTTTTTTTTTTTAATAACATAAACTTCATTTCAAATTTCAATGAATCTTTCCTCTCTGATAGCCTTCTCTGGCCTGGTGTGAAATGTCAGTTGGATCTAGATGGACTCCGATCTGTTTGAACAAGTTTTCTTATAATTTTCTTTGCATGTTTGTTATGAATCCTACTTTGTTTTATGGTCAAGTGGAAATTCCATTGAACCACAATCGCACGGCAGTTCACCGTCCTCGATTCAAAGATAAATGCGAGGAGATGAATAAAAATAGTGCTTTTTCCATAAAAGTCTCTACTGATTTTATGGCTATTACGTAAACATCACTGTCATGTCTGGAAAATTTGTTATAGGACGTTGATGTTTTCCATACATGAACGTAACAGCCACAAAAATCGGCGAACAATAAGCGCGCATTAAACGCTCTGCAGGATCGGTCGTGGGCAGCTTTGGATCCAACGGTCCACAGCCGAGCATGCAGAGGATTTAATCTCTGCAGCCGGGTGTTTATTGCTGCCCAAGAAAGCGTGCGTACTATTGCTGCTAGAAGGTCACTTACAAGCAGAGATAGCGAAGGGTTGGTAACTTACAAGCACAGCTCCGCGTCCTGACAGAAAGGAGGCTCTTACCGGCCGGAGAGGAGCTACCAAAAGGGATTATAGCGTCTAAAAATGAGTGGTTGACGAGTACCTTCGCTGGGGTTTACAAGCCTGAACGAAGTGAGCGTCAGGGATTGGTTTGACCGCTCCTTTCTTCACCATTGCTTGTGTTAGAATGAAACCCATAGTGCTCTTGATTGAGAGTCATTACTATTGCATTCAGACTAATATGATAACTAGTACTCCTATTTAGCCAGCAATGAATATAAAGTACCTGTATTCTATAATCACTAAGCTTAGGGATAGATTACAGCTAAGTTACCTATACATCGTACACTTTATGTCATATCTCTGTGTCAACACCAGTGGTAATACTCAATACTTATGCTAATCAAGCTGGAATACTGTAACCTTCATATTAGGGAATGGCTTTGGTGACCTTTCTTATAATGCGTAGAGATTCAATCGTTAACACTGTAAACTTGGATCCTCCAAGGGAGGGAAAGGAGGGAAAAAAAAACCACTAAACCCAATACTAACGGGAAAAGGCACAATCCATCGGATAATTCAAATGGCCATCGTTAGTTGCGGGAGTGGTAAGTGAGGTTAAGGGTTCTTTCGTCTTCCTGGTTTCAGCAAGAGGTTGGGGCATAAACGGGGTAAGTGAGGGGATAATGGGTAAAGAAAGGTGGGTTGATAGAGCAGGCAGGTAAATCTAAGTTCAGGCAAGGAAGGAGGGTTCTGACTGAGGGTGGGTAAGGCCCTGGACCTGACTGAGCTCAGGTAGATAGGATCCTGGTGGAAGGGTATGAGTGGGTGGGTTCTGTCTGGCTGGCTGGCTGGCTGAATGGGCAATGGTAAACGTCTGTCTGACTGGCTGTCTGTCTGACAACGGTAAAAAAGTAATCATTATTCACACTCATCTTTAGAGGGAACATAAATTCCACAAAATTTCCCACGCGGTGGAGAATTCTTGATCTTGTCACTTCACGATTGTCGACAGATGGCACCGTCACTGCTAATAAACGCGTCTGACTGCTGCCTTTAAAATATAGTTCTCGGGTTTTCACTGCAACTGCCTGAGTTATGCTCGCTTATAGTTTTCGGCAATTTGAAGCCTTGTGAGCTCTGCAATCTGATCTATCTGCCTGCTTTAATCTGATTTATCCGTCTAATTCAGTCGTCTTATTATCCCATTCATTAGTCTGTCTATCCATTCATCCCAATTCCCATTCAAATGGCACAAACCGCCCCTCAATACCATGACAATGCTGCTTCTTCTTCGTCTTCTCCATCGACCTCTTATGACGTATTTATAAACCACAGAGGTCCTGATGTCAAGAGCACATTCACCAGTCATCTCTACTTTCGTCTTACATCGATTGGATTGCGAGCCTTTTTGGACAAACCAGAATTGGAAGAGGGGCGCACATTTCCTTCTCAAATAAAAGCCGCAATTCAAAGTGCCGCTATTCACATAGCCATTTTTTCTCCCGACTATGCAGCCTCATCGTGGTGTCTGGATGAGCTCATCTACATGATAGAGTCCGGGGCTACTATTCTTCCTGTGTTTTACAACGTGGAGCCTTCGGAGCTCCGCTGGACAGAGAAAGCTGGAAGGTATTTTGAAGCCCTGCGCAAGCACGAAGAGAAAAAACGATTTAACTCAGAGACTATCGAGAAGTGGAGAAA
>SNQJ01S0223376.1:0-14869 GCA_010110895.2 Picea sitchensis
TTCTATGTTGAGTTAGGTTAACTCCCAGGGTTGATCTTCTATTCTTTTGTTGAGTTATCTTTTACTCCTTTATCCTTTTCCTTTCTTAAGTCAACTTAAAAATATAACTTTTAACTTCTTGACTTTCCCCCCCTCAATGTGAGACTATGATCTAGTGGGGGTGCTCAGGCCACTGAGTCTCCTCGTCACCTCTCTAAGAGGTGGGGGACATTACATTGTTGTAGTAGTCCATAAATTCTTTTGAGGTGAGATCTCCTCCATTATCAAATCTCAAGCATTTTATTTTTGAATCCATTTCATTTTCAACCATTTCCTTGTATATCTTGAATTTTTCAAAAGCTTCTGACTTATTCTTGAGAAAGAAAACTGTAGTCATTCTTGTATAATCATCAACTAATAACATGAAGTATTTCTCACCTTGTAAGCCCCTTTTTTTAGTTGGTACAACTAGATCAGTATGCATAATTTCCTGCGGTCTTGTCGTTGAATATTCCTTTGATTTAAACCTGGTCTTTGTTTGCTTTCCTTATTGACAATGCTTGCATAAAGTGCTGGTTGGTTTCGTGATCTGGGGCATTTATTTTACTTCTTCTCTTTTGTTGACTTTGACAAGGTTATAAAAATGTATGTGCCCCATTCTTCTGTGCCATAGCCAACTTTCATCTTCCTTTCCTAGACAACACTTTTCATTTCAAATTTCACTTAACACATATATGTTGCTTGAAGCTCTTGCAGCTATAGCGACCAATTTCCCTAAACCTTCTTTTCTTATCTCACTCTTTTTTGAATAGAAAGTAACTTTATGACCTTGGTAACACATTTGACTCACACTTAGAAGATTATGTTTCATATCTTCTACTAGTATAACATTTTTTGCCTTTTCATTCTTGTTCCCAATTCAGACTGTGCATTTTCAAATGATTTTGGCTGAATCATCATTTCCAAAGGAGACCGATCCATATCTTTCCTTTTGTAATGTAAGAAACTTGTCTCTATCACCTGTCATGTGTTTTGAACATCCACTGTCAACATACCAACCACATTTCTTCTGTTTAGTTGTTAGAGAAATTATGCATTCTTCATTGCTATACTGATCTTTCTTTCTTGTCCTTGTCATTTTCCAAGGTTCATGTATGTGACTGTTGTTATTATGTTGAGGTTCTTTAGGAAGGAATGACATTCTTCAATCTTTGGCCACGTGTCCAAAATTGTTACATTTGTAACATTTCACTTCAGTGCTCAAAGATTCAAACCTATTAGAACTTCTTCTCTATGTTTCACCAGGTCTTCTTGAATAACCCCTTTGTGTATGACTCTCAAATTTTTTATTGTTCATCTTGTTATCTCTGCAATTCACAAATTTATGTCCAAGATTATTACATGCATAACATAAACCAAAAAATATAGTTTGATACCTCAGAGTTGGAGATATTTTGAAAGAAGGTGCTCTTATGAATCCTTCTTTTTCTTGAGGCCTATATGTCTGTTGTTGATTCTAAAATCTGAATCTTTTTGGTGGAGGAGTTTCTCTATAATCTTCCTTGTATATCTTCCTATCCCCTTTGATCATTTCTGCATGAATTTTCGGATATGTTTCTTGCTTTGTTGTTTTGGAGCTTGATCCCTTTTTTGTCTGATTGTATCTAAGTATGGACTTGTCAAGATGAGATTTTTGACTAATGATAATGTCTTCTAGAACTTTTGAGCTATTCTGCATATTTCTCTTTTGAATATCCTTTCTTAGTGCGACAATATCTACTTCCAAGTTTCCAATGATCTTGTCCTTTTCTTATAGCTTTTCTTTGAGTGCTTCCTCAATTATTTTATCTTCTTCTATTTGAACCTTAAATTTTGTGATCATTTGTTCTAGTTCTCGGGTATCCTTTTTCTTGTCTAGTTCTGCTTGTAGTTTCTTGTTTTTCTTGTTTTCTCTTGTGATAACTTCTATGAACACATTAATTCTTCTCGATAGTAAACTTCTTATTCTTCAATTTCATATTTGACTTCTACATATTATTCTTCGGCTTCTTCATATTCTTTTTTAGAGTCTTCTTTGTCAGAGTCTTTTACTACCATGAATAGAACTCTTCATGTCTCACTGTCACTAACTTAATCTTCATCTGATGATGAGATGTCTTCTTTGGTGCATAAGGTTTTCTTGAAAACTTTATTTGTAGTTTTTTTTCCTTTATATGTGTGTTTTCCTTTTGAGTAACCTTCATCATTTCTCTTTTTCTTATGAGGAAATCTGTTATCAAAATTACCAATACCATCACAATTAAAACAAATTAAAGGAAACTTACCTCTATACCTACCGTCAGTTCCCTTGTTCAGTCTTTTCACAAAGTTGGCCACTTCTTCATCATCTTTTGAGACGTCACTACTGCTAATATATTCTTCTTGTTCGTTTTTCTTTTTCTTTGATCTTTTGGATGCTTTGAAGGATTTTCCTTTATATATGGATTTTTCTGTTCAGTTCTCATTTCATATGCTGTGGACATTCCATGCAGTTTATCCATGATTATTGAGTTTAGATCTGATCTTTCTTCTAGTATCGATATCTTAGGGTCAAATATCATAGGAAGAGATCTTAGCACCTTTTGAACAATGACAAATTCTTCAATTTCTTCTCCCAATCCTATGATTGCATTCACTATTTCATCGACTCGTAAGAAGTAGTCTACAATATTCTCATCTTCCTTCATTTTTAGTTGTTCAAACTGACCTCTATAAGTTTGAAGCTTTGTTACTTTGACTTTTGTATCTCCTTCATAAATATTTCAAAGCTTGTCCCAAATCTCTTTAGCGGATTTACAATGTGCAACTTTGGTGAATAGTGTATCACTGAGACCATTCAAAAGAGCATTTTTGGGTTTGGAATTATTCTCACCGAGTTTCACTTCTTTGTCATTTGTTGGTGGAACTGTTGGTGTTGTGTATCCGTCTACAATTGATTGCCAAACTTGAAATCCATGTGCATGTATATATGTCTTCATCCTTATGCTACAAAAAACATATTTTTGTCCATCAAACTGTGGCATTCCATTTTTATACAAGTTGGTACTCTCCATGATCTACCTTTCAGTGGTTAAACTGATTTTTGAAGGAACCTACTCTGATACCAATTGTTGGATTACTGAGAGGCGGGTTGAATCAGTAATAGAGTAATTATAATCATTTTTCTTCAAATAATCCAAGTGTTATATCAATGTAGAATTATTACCCAATAATGAGCAATAAGAAATGCACAATCACACACATACACAATACACCGATGTTTTAAGTCGAAATTCAAATCAGGAGAAAACCACGGAATGTTTTTTTTTATATGTCTTGAATAATTACATTCATTGGAAGCACCAACTTCCTTTGTTTTTTAGCTGCAATTGGAAGGAGGCTCCAAACCCCTAGTTTCTTAGGCTACAACCTAAGGGAAGCTCCAACTCCCCAATTCTCTGGCTACAACCAGAAGGAGGATACAACCCCCTATGTTCTCCAACTACAACCGGAAGGCGGCTACAACCACCTGTCTTTGCCCCGTCCAACCACCCTGAAGTAGAAGTAGAATGATGGAACCATTGCCACACTATCACTGTGATATATACAATTGTAAACCTGTACCAATAAACTTGAACTGTGCATCAACCATGCATCAACCTGAACCTCAACCTGTAATCAACCTGTACCATAAACAAGTGCATCAACCATGCACCAACTTGTACCAAACAATCTGTAATCAACCTGTACAATAAAAAATTGAAACAAAACATGTACCAAGTATGTATCAATCATGTTTCAACTACTCATAATCAACTAAGATAATAAAAATTGAAACAAACATGTACTAAGTATGTATCAATCATGTTTCAACTACTCATCAACTATGAATCATCAATATGTACCAAATATCATTCAACTATACAATTTCATGTGCCAAGTCATCAACTACTTGTCTCAACCATGTACCCAACTTGTACTCAACCAAAATCCTCACAATTTTATCATCCAAATATTATTTATAATTGTGAATAGAACTGTGTATATGATCACATACATGAAACCTTTCCTTAACCTTTAAACAAATACAAGAGACTAGCATTTACATCAAACTTTTATTTAGTCTCACATGACTAGTTTTGGATTAGTCAACAACCCTAACTTGAAATAATCATAACTTTGTACTTGTAATGAATAAAGATATGAAATTGATATACAATGTTCTTCAGTGTTTTTTATGCAATTCCTCCACGTGTTACTACTTGAAACCTCTCATAAAAGTAGTTATAGAAAAAATGGCATACCTTGTTGAATTCTGGCTTATTCTAGAGAGAGACCTTGTAGAGGGTTCCCTGCACGAAATATTTTTTGAATTGATCTGAATCTATTACACAACATAATAAATACTTTACTCTAACCAAAACATTTGGTTTTACTGAATTTGGATCTGTTATGAAGAAGTTGTGACATTTTTACCCGAAACATCATTTTTTGACTAGTTTCAGGACTAGACACAAACCCTATTTTCCACGGAGTGTAACTCCAAAAACACAATGACCCACAAGATGAATTGTTTACCACAGATACTTGGATATTTTTCCTCAATGGAATAGAAATTTAATGGTATGAATCATTCTAGAAAATGTTTTATGGAAAAAATGGTGAGATGACCTATAAATAACATACCTTAGAAAGCATCATCAAAAGAATTTATCCTTCCTTGAATTCTGACCTTATTTTCTTCACCTTCCTTAAGAAATTCAACTTAGATATCCTTTGGTTACCTCAGACACCTATAGGTATTCAATATTCTCAAGTGTATCTAAAATGAGAGAGTCTTGCCTCTTATTTATACTCTCCAAGTAGCTTCCTTAAAAACATCTTCTAGGTCACTTTGCCCACTTTCCTTATTTTAGTGTTAACCCACTTCTAATTTATCCATTAAATTTATTATTTAAATAATTTATTTTGTATTCACTTAAAATTATAGTACACTCATAAGTTCACTTTATTATTTACCTTCTAAAATCTCTTAAACCACTTTGACTACTTTGACCTTTTGGGGCTTCTAGATGACATAAGAGGGTCCTCCAACTGCGTAAGGCCATAACTCTCAAACCGTGAGGAATTATGTGACGTTCCACATACCACCAGAAATGGAATGAAATGTACCATCCATATAGAATAGTATTACCTAAAAATATTTCAAAACTCATACCATTATCCATCAAAAAAACTGGGGTCCATTATCCAAACCTGGGTTCTCCAACTTCTCATGGCCATAACTCTCTAACCGTGAGGAATTATGTGACGTTCCACATACTACCGGAAATGGCATGAAAAGAACTATCCATATAGGATAGTTTCAATGAAAATTTCACTGAAATTAATCTCATTATTCCACAAATAAGCATGGGTTCTTTAACCATACTTCTAGGATAACTCAATCCACAAAGCGTCTTCCCGTGATGGATTTCACCATAAGGGGACCACTTTGGAGTTCATCCATTTTTACTTATTATAAACCATGAAAAGACAATAAAAAGTACAACAAAAAATATTGGGTCCCTTACACAACCTTTGTGCTACGGGGATTTATTCAAGGGTTGACATAAATGACAACCAACCTTAATCAACATGAGAGACCTTCCCAGCATGGATCCAGCCAAAATTAGAGTTCAACAACAATCGAGGCACCTTCTGCATCCAAGTAAGATTAAATGGAAAGAACACTAGGTTTGAGAAGAACCCTAAAATCAAGCGAGAGAATCCAACACCGACTTCGAAAGTGTTGTCCTCCAGGACAATCAAGGGCACACCTAGTTTTTGAGAGAACATCGAGGGAAATTAGGTCTACAAAACATGCAAGAGATAAGATTTTTGCAGTGAAACATAGCGGGCCCTAAAGACAAGAAAAAAACATGCTCCCTCAGCCTTCCCTTCCTTCCTTGGCCTTCCCTCCCTTCCTTCCTTGTCAAACTGTTATACATTGAATGACATGAAGCCTGCAATAACACATCAAAGATATCACCCAATTAAAGTTTAGAAAAATATATATTTTTATTATTAAAAAAAATACATATATTGATTTTCTATGTTATACATTGGATATAGCACACAAATTTAAAGTCAACAATAAACTAATACATATTCAAAGGGAAACTCATTGCTATAGTCCCATGCCTTTGGCAGGGACTAATAAAAAATAAGAAAAGAAGAACACTGCATCAAGTTATATGACTCTTTGATAAAATAATTGTCAAAAAACTACCCCTCAAAAAAGATATCATGACATAATCAAGATGTTGTATAATTTAGGGCAGTCATTAGAAGGAAATAGGAGATAGATCATAGTCATGAACTTGCTTTCAATCATTGTCATTATTTTTCAATAAGAGAGAAGATAAACCACTCACAAAAAGGAAAGGAAAGGTATGATGGAATGAGATGTGGCAGTCAAAGACGAGGGGTGCCAAGGCCCAAGAGATAAGAGGTCACATTAATTTTTTTAAAGGACCTATCAATTTGTAATGGATCATAAAATGTCTCCCCGAGGGACCTCCAAGTCAAAAGAGGTCGCAAAAATTATTTTAAGGCATACATCAATTCATAATGGATGGTAAAAGATCTCTCTATGGGCATGATTGGTGGTCAAAAAAGATAATTGAGATCTTGCAAAAGCATCTTCTATCCTCTTAACCTTATTTGCTTCAAAAGTGGAATTCATTAAGAAGAAGTTGGTATTTTTAGAGGAGCCTACAATGGAACAACACATAATCCTTGAGTACCCCCTATAAAACAATGGCATAAAGTATTCAAAGGGATTCAGCAATAATGGACAAGTTCAAAAGAGATCATATTTATCCCCATACAACCTTCGTTCATTGAAATAAAGGGCCACACATATGATTTTTGTCTAACCCTTCTTCTATAATTTCCAATTTTTAATGGATTTTTACTTGGATCAATCATTATAACTTTTATTATGTCAAAGGTGTTTCTTTATTATGGTCATATCCACAGTGATTTTTACTTCTAAACTACTAACCAATTTACACAAACTGCATGTGTGCAACAATTGTTGTCTATCCCATCCCACGTGTCAGTTTATGTTTGCATCATGTGCCAATGGTTTGAATGCAAGAGTTTCTTTCTCTGCTTATTGGTTTTCTTCCTCGTTGATGGTGTTTGTTGATGGGGGTCTATAAGATAGCATCTCCTCCATAACTTTATCTACTCTAGTGAGAGATCTCTCTAAAATGACATTTTTTTCAAACTTTCTCTTACTCCCTCCATCTTTGTTATTAGGGTTAAGTTCTTATTTTCTAGTTGTTGTATGGTATCCATGTGTTGCATTTTTAGAAATTGAGACTTAAATTGTTGGTCAAAAATAGTTTTTTCATGCCAAATTAAATAAATTTGTCTACCTCTACTTTCTACTTCCCTCCTTGACTTTGCACTGGTTATCCATCCAAGAAACTCTTCCCTTTCTTCCTCCAACTAGTATAGGAGGTATTGTGCATTAGTATCATCACTTCCTATATAAGTTGCTTCTTGGGTTTCTTCCATGCCCATTGGAATACTAGAAGGAGGGATTTATTTTATGCTATATGTGGTAGGGATATGTGGAGGAGTTGTTAGATCTTGTGTTACCTGATATTTTCTCTTAGCCCTCAATTTTTTACCTTGAATCTTCTTAGAACATGATGAGCTCCTTTTTTTAAGGATGTGAGAGATTGAATAGGGTGAATAGCGTCTTATTACCATACTAATTTGTTGGTTTTGTTAATTAACTACACCAATCAACGTTCACATAGTTTTCTACTATTTCACTATTACTACTTATATCCCAAAATTGATTATGCAAGATACAACCTAGATTAGTGAATTTTCTCTATGATTTTTGTTGGGTTTATATATTAAGAAACATCCTTTTGACTTCTATGGTGTTTATGGTTAGAATGGTGATGGATGGTTGATTGGTTTCAATTTAGTTTTCCTCAGTTTTCACATACATAGATGTAAAATATCTACATGTTTTTTTTATGAAGATATCAAATTATTGAAATGGTAGTTGTGATAGGAGATAATTCCCCACTTACTAGGGTCAAATCAATGGAAAAGAAAACAAAATATACTATCTTTATATTTATAGATTAGTTGTAATTGTCAGTGCAACATGAATATATGAAGAAGAATACATGTGGCTAGGCATCTATCCCCCTTTATTTGTATTTCAAAAGTAATCCTGAGAGTGTCTTGAATACTCTAAATGATCTAATCCTCTCTTCAAATATATGAACATAAAGAGAAACACAACCTTCCCCAAAAAATCAAGTATGGAAGTCAAGAAACCCTCCCCATATTATATTTATATAGAAGTCAATATTCCCCATACTTAGTTATAGATGTAATGTTTATTACATGATCATCCATGTGAGCACTACTGAATGGGGCCAACGTTGAAATTTCTTCAATATGTGGCTGTATGCATTGAGTAGATACTTGGTTAAAGGTTTTCTAATTTTTCTAAAGGAATGGGGTTAAGGTATGGGATGGTTTCGATACTTAAGGATGTTTGATGTCACTGCATAATACTTAAGGAGGGTTTGATTATTGAATTATCAAGTTGAGTTGATGCCATGGAAAATTCAATTCACCCACCAATGTCATCTTGCATCGACCCTGCATAGTGAGCAGTGAATGGGGCCAACGTTGAAATATCCGAGGTTGAATGAAGAAAACTGAGTATATTTGGGTGTCCCGAGGGGGAATTGGTGGGGTTCCCATATTTCCCACTACATTGTTGACTGGTAGAGGTAGTGCACCGATGAGTAAAATGAGTAAAATTAGAAAAAGTACTCCCATTGCAAAAACTAACTCAATAAATGACTAAAATGTACTCTCATTTTCAAAACTAACTAAACTGAATCTAGAGTATGGTAAACTGTATTGATATACTTTGCCATAATGTGATGTAAATTTCTAAAACTTGCAACAACTACCTTAACTTATCGAGATAATGTTCCATATCTAGGGCCCTATAATATTTAACCCATGAGTGACATATGGTTATCATTTCAACGATTGGTACACCATGGATGATTGTTAGGGCCTATTCCATGGTTGAAGGCTAAAATACAGGGAATTGAGCAATAAAATTTACTTTATATGCTTCAAAAAATCCATGCATTAGGATTTGGGCCATCACACAAGTCCCACTTTCCTTTCTATGTGCCTAAATGAACACCATATATGAGGATTGTGCCTCTCTAATGAGTGTTACACATTAAGATGCCTCACACTCATTAGAGAGGCATAATCCTCTTCTATGGTGGTCATTTAGGCACATACAAAGGAAACTTTTCCCATAGGCATGAAGGTAGATTTGTATTGTTTACAAATCTTCCCACAGTATTGTGGGTAGAGTTGTAGCATATACAAATTTTTCCACAAGCCTGTGAACGGAGTTGTAGATGCTACAACTCTATCCATAGGTATTTGGGAAAATGTTTCTTTCAATGTGCCAAAATGACCACCATATAAGAGGATTGTGCCTCTCTAATGAGTGTGAGACATCAATATGTCTCACACTCATTAGAGAGGCACAATCCTCTTATACGATGGACATTTCGACACATACAAAGGCAAATCTTCCCACATTAATTTCTATGTGCCTAAGTGACCACCATATAAAAGGATTGTGCCTCTTTAATGAGTGTGACACATCAATATTCATCACACTCATTAGAGAGGAACAATCATCTTATATGGTGGTCATTTAGGCACATAGAAAGGAAAATTTTTCCACAGGAAGGGAAACTTTTCCCACATGCATGTGGGAAGAGTTGTAGCATCTACAACTCTCAATGCTTGATACGTCTAGGGTTAAGATGGACCTATGCTAGTAATATTAATGCCTAAGAATTCTTACCAAAAAATTAATGAGTTCTTATATTAGGCTATATATGTACATTTTGTTTTTTTATTGTCTGAGAGGTAGTCGAGATCATCCATGTTTGAAACAATGTTCATAATGGGGCGTCTCATATTTGTCAAATGTCATTGTTTCTATCTGTAGAATATTTGTTGGAACTCTCTTGAAATGTCATGGAACTTCCAATTCAACCACCACAAATGTCATGCACCGACCTCACATAGTGAGCACTAGTGAATGGGTCCAATGTTGAAATTTATTCAATATGTGCCTGTATGCATTGAAATTTTACATGGTTATACTAGACACATGCCTTGATGGTATGGAAGTGTTTCACGACTCAAGGATGTATGATGTCCTGACCACATAATCTTTGAGATCATCCATGTTTGCAACACCATTCATATTGGGCATAATGGGAATCATCTTTGATATGTCATGGTACTACTCTTCTAGTGGGTGCACAATATCACAAGGATATGTCTTCTTTCTCTCCTCCATTGGATGAGCCAATCAATGACAATTTTCTATTGTGGATGAGTAGTTTGGTGGAAACATTATTTCAAGCTGTAATTAGGTACACTTTTGTATTGAGTTGGATCATCACAATGCCACTCTAATTTCTTCCAACTATCACTGACTAGACACTTGGTTAAAGGTTTTCTAATTTTTCTAAAGGCATGGGGTCAAGGTATGGGAGGGTTTCGATACTTAAGGATGTTTGATGTCACCCCATAATACTTAAGGAGGGTTTTATTATTGAATTACCAAGTCAAGTTGATGTCACAAAAGCTTCAATTCACCCACCAATGTCATCTTGCACCGACCATTGATTACTTTATGGGAAACCTAGTGGAGTATTGCCTTAGCTCTTAAATAATTAATAAGTGACTATTTCATGGGCATGGGGTTAAAGGTTTTCTAATTTTCCTTGCCTCTATTCTTATCTACAACCATCTATCTCTCTTAAAAGGTTTGTTATTCCGTCATTGTTGCATTATTTTTGGTCATTTCTAAATTTGGATTATTGAGTAACTAAGGGGAATATAGTGTGGGGGTTATGTGAATAATGGTGAGAATGGTCACAAGATAATTTCCATGAGGTAGGAGAATGCATGAATGACTCACACTTATTGAAAATGTTTAAACTCCCTGCTGATGTGGGGATTTATTTAATGTTGGAGGATATCAAAGATGTGTCATTGAGACTAAGTGGACATATGTTGGTGAGAATGATGTCATCAGATCATCATCTTCACTCACATATTCTTTAGAGGATAATGTCATCAGCTCATCATTTTTATTATTTTTTTCATTCACCCACCACAAATTTCATCTTTCATCGACCTCGCATCGTGAGCAGTGAATGGGGACAATGTTGAAATTTCTTCAAACTGTGCATGTATGCATCGAAATTCGACATGGTTAGACTAGACACATGGCTTGACGGTATGGGAGGGTTTCAATACTCAAGGATGTAATATCTCCCTAGATAATATTTGAGATCATCTGCATTTGCATCAACATTCATCATGTTGCACCTCTCATTGTCATCATTCATCATTCCCTTCTATAAAATCGTAGTTGGAACTATAAAGGAATTTGTCATGGAACTTCAAATACATGCATCACAAATTTCTTCCACCGACCCCGCATAGTGACTAGTGAATGGGGCCAACGTTGAAATGTTTTCAATATGTGCCCGTATGCATTGAAATTTGACATGGTTAAACTAGAGAGTTGGCTTGAAGGTATGGGAGGGTTTCGATACTTAAGGATGTTTGATGTCCTCACATAATATTTGAAATCATCCATGTTTGCATCAACGTTCAATATTATGGATGTCTCATAGTGATCATAGTGAATGGGGCCTGCCTTGAATGTGAATGAGTGCTATAGTGCGAAAACCCCCCTATGGAATAAACTAGGGTTCAATCATGTAGGAGGAGCTAACCGTCTAAAGTCTCCTACTTTTAGCAACTATCCTAACAATACCCTACATTCATGAATAAAATACAAAGTATAAGGATCTGGTAGTATTACCTTAAACTCCATGTTCGATGTTGATACTTTTTCATTCGGTCGCTTCTCAACTATAAGTCTCCTCCCAAGGCTGACCTGCAGTCAACAAAAGACAAACAAGAAACTGCGAGCATGCATATTAGATATGAATTAGTGGGTTAGATGTCATAACAAAATGTAAATATGCATGAAAAAGTACTACCTTATATTAATCTCACAAAGTCACTTACAAAATCAGAACGATGACTCCTCAAACCCAGTCCTGGGATCCTCTTCACCAAGATCCAACTGCTTCCACATATCCTTATTCTCTCACACTTCTCTCTAGAGAATGGGCATAGGCTTATGAATAAGGAAAAAGGAAAGAATAGGGAATTCTTGCTCAAAACTCACAATGTGGCTACAAATTCTTGTGGAAACGGGGGAAAATGAAATGGGCGGAGTTTCAATGCTGCTATATTTCTCCTTGGAATGAGACCCCAACACCTCCTTTTATATGAAAAAATGATAGATATTCAGTTGGGTGACAGGATATAAGTGTTGGATTAGTTGGGAAACTACCCAATAGCTCATAATCTCAACAAATCCCTTGCAATTTTAATTTTTTTACAACTTTTGTGGGCATACACGGGCTGTAATAGTGTAGCTAGCGTATGTATGCGGGCAATATTGGGGCAGCTAGCATACATATGCAGGCAATAGTGGTGCAGGGTGTGTACATCTTCAAAAATAATGTTTTTAAGAAGAGTTGTTCAGTGTTGGCTTGGAAAAAATAGTAAGTAAGATGGCCTGATTCTAGGTATGCATGTATTGTGAAATTTAGGGTTATAAAAATGAGTGTTGAGTACATTTTTATGCTTCCTTTTTGCTCTCTAAACCACACTTTTGCCTCTATATCCATCCATTTTGCCTTCATTTCATTCCATATTTTCCATGAAACAGCTTATGAAAGGTATATTTATCATTCTTTAGCTTAAGAATTGAGTTTTCTAAATTTTGGCATTAAAATTGAAAATTTATCAGAAATTACAGGATTTGACTAAATCCGGTGATAGCTCCGAGGTTCGTGTACTTGCAGGACACCTGGGTGAAATCTAAGACTTGGGTCGTGTTCCCTGATTTACAAGGATGGGTAATGAGCTATCAAATTCGAGATCTGAGCCTTCCATATGTTCGGTCAACGCTGGTCAAACAGGGCCACTTCAACAGAAAATACCCTGTTTTAGCCTTAAATCATGGACAATTTTGGATTTTCGTGGGATTTGGCCATATATTGTGGATCTGAAGGAGGAATTCAACCCTCCTAGGATATATTATGGATATGATCATGATATTTAGGAGACTTATTAGCATTTTTAGTTTTGAAACGCTTGTATAAATACTCTTAAGCATAGACTAGTATGACAACTTTTGGATGTAAATGAAGAAGCTTTGGAATTTTCACTCTTGAGATCAGTTCTATGTTTTGTTCCTGTTAATGCCTATGATATGATGATTTGAATTCTGTTGAAGATCTTTCTTAGCTGAGACAACTCAAGTGTACCAGTGAAGCATTGGAGGGCCCCCTTTGCCAAACTAGTACACTATTTCTTTATGCTCTTTTCAAGAAATCTTTGATACATGTTTTAGATCAGATCTTGCTGTAGATGATTTTTATTCATATCTTGCTGTAGTTAGATGAATTCCATAGCTAAGTCATATGCTTAATGTTTCAAAGCCTTACTCATATTGTGAATGATTTCTTGAATAAGAATTCAATGTGTAGTTTACCTTCAAGCATTAAGATAGTCATGAATGCTTTTTGAGTTATTTACACTTTCAGTACTTTTGATTTAATTTGATGATAGTTGCTAATGAATGAATGAAAGAAGACAATGAATGCATCTCTTGAATAATATTTTTGTCCTTCTAGCATTTGATAGGTCTTAGAACTAGTTCGAACATATCTTGAAAGCTTACTGTTGATACTCTTTAGGAAAACAATTGTTGATTACTATTATGAGATCTATGAATAGGACTTGTGAACAGAAGCTTAGCATCTCTTCCATATTCATCCCTTAGAATAGGTTTTTGTTTATCTCCATTAAAGATAAAAGCTATCTCTAAATCCATATACTTTGGATGTGCCTCTAATTCTTACAAACACCAGATTGACAATCATTTGTACTCTAATTTACATCAGTAGATTGGAGCCTAACATTTTGGCGTCGTTGTTGGGGAGTCACATTTAGAGATAAAAAAAACATATATACACATAAAATAAAATAAAAACACAGCATATAATTAATTTTAAGTTATGTTTCTTTATGTCTAAACTTAGGGATGATGAAGGCAGATTTTTAAAACAAACCCCCCCCCAAAACTAATCCACCATTTGTAGGAGCAGGAACATCTACAACTGAAAAATATAAATCTACCACACCAACTACTGGAAAAATCACTTTGGAAGAATTAGAAGAAAAAAAACATTCAGGACAAAGGTTAACTCTCATAGAAAGACAAGTTCTATTGGCTCATGAAGTAAAGAAGAAACAAATACAACCAGAAATATCTTCTGTAGGAAAGAAAAAAGAAAAGCAAACTATTTTTGAACAAATAGGACAACCTCTTTTTCCAACAAAAATATCTGACTATACAACAGAAAACTTCTTTGCAATGTCAGAAGCTGATAGACAAGAAAGGGAGAGAATGGAAAGGGAATTAGAAAGGAAAAGAAATGAAGAAAGAGGAAGGAAAGAGTGAGAGGATAGAGAATCACATCGAGAAGAGGCAAGAGGAGGAGGAAATGATGAAGAGGAGGAAGAAGAACATACTACATTTGCATTTCCTATAGTTGATACACCAACTCTTTTAGGAGATGACATAAAAATGAAAAATATTCCTCCCTCTGTTCTTCCAAATTTCTTTGGCTTG
>SNQJ01S0223377.1:11791-26660 GCA_010110895.2 Picea sitchensis
ACACTTCTAGGGTTGTCTGAAGACCTACACATCTTCTAGGTGGATAATGGTGGCCTCTCACCTAATCCAACTGGCTGATTTTGTATGTTTTCATGAGAGCACATCTTGTTGTACTTCCAGGGTTATTTTGGAGCCCTCAACAGTGTTTTTTGGCTCACCATAGTCAAATTGTAGACAAAGTTAGAGTTTGATGGAGGAATATGTATTTCTCTGAAAGACCTTTATGACGAGCTATCACACGCCTAAAACACATGTCATATGCAAAAGTTACGACTGCGGGAAGTTGAGCTACCAACTTACCCATAGGGGCCCACATGACTTTTGGCATTTCACCTTCTAGGGTTAGGTTTTTGGATGTCTAGGGTTTGGGGATTCATGAGTAATATCAAAAATGCCTCTAGAGCCTCATTGTAATCATTCTTCTCAGACAAATGCGTGTAGTAGCCACATCTCTTCTCAGAGATAGCTACCACCATTCGAGCAAGTGTTTCAGTTCTGTCATTTTACAGTTTCATCCTATTTCAATTTATTCAATAGAAGATATTGTCCACGGGATATATGTGGTGTTATTTGTATCTTTGTTTTTATTGTATTCATATTTTTAATCAGTTTGTACCACTCCTAAATACAGATCATTGGTATCAGAGCGGTCTACTCTTCATTTATTTTTCTACGTGCATGTCCCCGACAAGATCTGGGTACAAGAAGTTGGGACTCGAACCAATCGATTCATTGCAATATCGGTCGCGTCAAGCCCAACAATAGCCCATGGGAGACAAAAATAAATATTATGGAGTAGGAGATCCTTTTAAAATATTTCTCAAGGAATCCCTTGCACGACAAAGGAACGAAATGATGGAAAAAATTTCATAGATCCTTCGATAGCTTCCCACAGGAGAAGCATCTTCATCAAGCAGCCATACAGCCCCCTTCAAGGTACAGGTAAATTTTGATATTCCATTATTTTAAGGACTGATAGATGTGGATGTTGTAGATAACTGGTTGAATCTACTCGAATGGTATTTTTTGGTCCACAATTTTTTCGGTAGGGAAAAGATAACTTTTTTACTCCTCAAGGTCATCCCCCATGTTAAGGACTGGTGGGACACTTACTCTGAGAAAACGACCATCGAGGAATATGAAATATTTGTCATTTCCCCTACATGGGATTCCTTTTGGGAGGCCATTAAAGAATAGTACTACCTTGTTGGAAGCAATGAGGACCAGTACACCAGATGGACCACCCTGCGTCAAGAAAGGGACCAGACAATACCAGATTTCACCAATATTTTCCATACCCTGTGCACCAAATTGGGTATCAAATACACTGAGTGACATCTGGTGCTCAAATACTACATTGTTTGCATAGATAAATCCAAACATAAATGGATTTTTTGGACATCACCTCATTGGGTACATCTTATATAAATTTTGTCAAGATCGAGCAGAAATTTAAGCAGAAGAGGTGAGATTTTGGATCTGCAAACTCCTCATAGCCAAAGCAGGGAAAAGGAGGCCCCAACCCACACAGCAAGGGACAAAGCAGAGATGGCCACTCTCAAGACAACCATTCCAAGTCGCAGCACAATAAGGGCAATGAGAAGACGAAGAAGGACACGAGAAAATGGTGTGAGTATCATAAAATCCCTTAGCACAACACTAAAGAATTTCGCTCCAAGCACTCCCTCATGACCGAGCTAAAGGCTTCTAAGTCAAAGGTCGATTATGATTCAGAATAAAATCCTGAAGGATGGAGGTGGATTATCGATTCTAAACCCAGTTCCACTGTCGCTACCACCAAATTCCGGCCAAACGATCCAGAAGAACCATAGGAAGGGGAATGCCTCTTTCACTTACAAATGTGGATAAAGGGGGATCCACTTCATTTCATTGTCGATAGTGACATTCAAAAGAACCTGATTTCAATAGAGGTCTAAAATTGGTTGGACCTAACAATGACACCACACTCGCAACCCTACACCACCCGCTGGCTTCACCAAGGAAGAGATCTATGTGTCAGCCAACAGTGTTGTATGCCCTATGGTATCAAGCCTTTCAAAGATGAGGTATTGTGTGATATTTCTCCCCTTGAAGTTTGTGATGTTATTTTAGGACAACCATATTTGTGGAAGCGTCATGTTGTGTATGAGTCTAAACTCTGCAGTGTTATTATTACTTTGGGTAGACAATTGTACAGGATACCAGAGGTAGTGCCACCTACCATTATTTCTTTTATCTCTGCTAAGAAATAAAATAAGGCCATTTCACAGACCGAGAAGTTTGTCTTCTTTGTGATCCATGCTTAAAGTAAGCAGAAGGTCATCGCCACATCCATGGCCTCTACACAAAGCCTCTCTTTGCAGCAGAAGCAAGTGGAAGGGATTGTGGAAGAATACAGAGACATCTTATTCTCACCCACTGGGGTACCGACACACTACCAAGTCAAGTATCCAATTGATATGGCCCTCGGTGCACCTCTACCTAATGGACCAGTCTATCATCGCTCATTGATGAAAAATAATGAAATCATGTGTCAAATCCAAGAGATTCTTCAAAATGGGCACATCAGACCTAGCTCCTCCCCTTGCAGAAGCCCAATTGTACGGGTGTAGAAGAAGGATGGGACTTGGCGACTCTGCATTGATAACAAAGCCTTAAACAAAATCACAGTCAGGAACCGGTACCCAATTCCCAGGATTGATGACCTTATTGACCAACTCAAGGGGGAAACTTTCTTCAACAAGATTGAACTAAATTATGGCTACCACTAGGTTCCCATTGAACCAACTGATGTATGGAAGACAACCTTTAAATCTAAATAAGGTATATTTGAATGGATGGTCATGCCCTTTGGCTTTAAAAATGCACCATCCACTTTCATGAGGTTGATGGATGATGTATTGAGACCCTTCACCAACTCTTTTGTGGTGGTATATTTGGATGACATCTTCATCTTCAGTAGAACTTGGGAGGAGCACATTCAGCAGGTTTTGAGCACTCTGTGGCAGCACAAGCTATATGGAAACTTCGAAAAATTCTCTTTTGGCATGAACAGGGTCCAATACTTGGGCTACATTGTTGATGAGCATGGGGTACATGTTGATCCAACTAAGATCCAAGTCATCCGTGATTAGACAGCCCTGACCACACTAACTGAGCTTCAAATCTTCTTGGGACTGGCCAAATTCTACTGACGGTTCATGTTGGGATTCTCCCATATTGCATAGGCCCTCAGCCAGGTGACCAAGGGTGGTGGAAGGGCAAATATTGTGTAAAGGAAGGAACAACAATGAGCATTTGATGATCTCAAGTATCGCTTGTTCTCATATCCAGTACTCTCCTTTCCCGATCTGTAGCAACCGTTTGAGATTGAGACAGATGCATCTGACTCTATTGCAGGCACAGCTCTCACTCACCATGGTTATATGGTGGCATACCATAGTGAGACACTCTCAGAAATTGTCTGGAAATACCCCACCTATGACAAGGAAATGTATTTCATCATACAAGCATGTCGTCAATGGAAAAATTACATTATGGGAAAGGAGACGATCATCCACACCGATCACAATCCTTTGCAGTTCATACATAAATATGGGAAATTGCAGAACGACCACCATCAAAAGTGGTCCACCTACCTACAGTAGTTCCATATCAACATCAAGTATAAGACAAGGATCTCAAATTGTGTCATTGACTACCTCAGTTGACCTCCCATGCCTTCCCTCACCACTGTGCTCCATTCCTATGGACATGAGGCATATGAGTGGCCCCAACTTTATCAACAAGATCCAGACTTCGCCACCACCTATAAGCTCTAGGGTACATGCACGACTGTCACCAATTTTTACATTCAGGACATAATATTATGCCACATATGACATCTCTGTGTTCCTAAAATCAAGCGTGTAAAGTTGATTTGGGAAGCCCACTACAGTCGGATGGCAGGACATTTTGGCGTGGAGAAAACTGCGGTCGTTCTTCATAAACATTTTTATTGGCCAAAACCTCGACAGGACGTCAGCAAGTATATCAGATCTTGCACTACATGTGCCATTGCCAAGCCATCCATCAAGAAGAAATGCTTATACACCCTCTTCCTACTCTCGAGAAGCCTTGGGAATCCATCTCAATGGATTACATGTTTGGACTTTCATCCACCAAGCAAGGAAATGACTACATATTTGTGGTCGTTGATCAATTTTTGAATATGTCCATACTCACAGCCTGCAAGAAGAATATCACAGTGGCATATACTACCAAGTTCTTCTTCGAACAAGTGTGGGTCCATTTTGGGATACCACAAACCATCATCTTCGATCGGGACAACAAGTTCCTCAACACATTTTGGTCAAGTCTCTGGTCATTGTTGGACACCAAGATCACTAAATCCACTTCTTTCCACCCCCAAACATATGGCCAAACATAGTTCATCAATCAGATGATTGTGCACATCCTACACATGTAAAAATATAAGCATCCATGTACATGGGATGAGAGTCTCCCTTATGTTCATCATAGTTACAATAGGGCTCTCCATAGCTCCACCGGACATAGCCCATTTCAGGTGGGGCTGGGATTCCAACCCTTGGGTCCCATTAATGTTGCACTCCCTCTTGCCATCACATAGACAGAATATTCCCATGTTTAGTCTGAGACCAACAAAGCCACCAGAGTCATTGAACAGATTCAGCACATCCACCAATAGGTCCAGGAAATTTTGCATAAATCCAATGCTAAGTACAAGCAGTGCCATGATCAAGACATGGTATCACACCAGTTTTAGTTTGGAGACAAAGTTTGTTTACATTTGCAGAAGGAGTGTATCACAGGGCCCCATCAGAAGTTCTGCCCACTTCTCTATGGGCCTTACACTATCACTAAGGGTGTGGGTAGAAATGATTTTGAGATCAACACTCCACCCTTCCTTGGCCTGCACCCAGTGTTCAATGTGGACCTCCTTCGGCCATATTTTCCACCATTATTGGACACCTCCGAGATCGCAGAATAGTTGACACCAACATAGATCAACCCCAACTGTATCGAACAAGCATCCATTGATCAGATAGTGGACACATAGGTCAAGGGAACTCGCCAGCATAGGATCCAGCTGTATCGGGTTGTCAAGGTAGGGTAGATCCTCCACCAAGGCAAGTGGCTCACCCGGGACCAAATACAGCAGAATTTTTCTCACTTGATGGGGGAACTCAATGCAATGGATACCATTGCTTCCTAAGGGGGGAGGATTGATCCAAGTGGATATAGGTGGCCACCCACCTATTCCAACTAGCTCCTCTTATCCATTTTTAGTTTAGCACATTCTTTTGTACTTATTTGTAATTGTGGGTTCTACACTTGTAGGGTTGTCTGAAGCCATACACATCTTCCAGGTGGATATTGGTGGCCTCTCACCAAATCCAACTGGCTTATTTTTTATGTTTTCATGTCAGCACATCTTGTTGTACTTCCAAGGCTGTTTTGGATCCCTAAATAGTGTTTTTTTGGCTCGCCACAATCAAACTATAGATAGAGTCAGAGTTTGACAACAGAATATGTAGTTCTCTAAAATACCTTTCCAATAGGCTATCACATGCCTAAAACAGAGGTTGTATGTAAAATTTACAACCCCAGGAAGTTGAAGTACCAACTTACCCATAGGGGCCCACATGACTTTTGTCTTTTCACCTTCTAGGGTTAGGTTTTTGGACGTCTAGGGTTTTGGAATTCATGAGTAATATCAAAAAGGCCTCTGGAGTCTCATTGTAATCATTCTTCTCATGTGGATGTGTGTACCAACCACATTTCTTCTCATAGATAGCTACCGCCATTCGAGTAAGTGTTTCAGTTCTGCACTTTTACAGTTTTGGCCTATTTCATTTATTCAATAGAAGATATTGTTCACTGGATGTATGTGTTTTTATTCATATCTCTGTGTTTATTGTATTCAGTCTGTTAATCAGTTCATTCTTCTCCTAAATCTGTATCACCATGATCTCTATTTAAATAGCATGGAGGGTCATTTTTCGATGATCGATTGTGAGAAACTCTCTTGTAAATCTCTCTGTAATATTTTCTTTTGCATTAATAAATTGCTCCAAGTGGCCATGTTGCCTAGGGTCATGGATGGTTCCCCTAGGGTTTTTACCACTTAAAAATGTTTGTGTGTTGATCTTTGATATAGTTTTCTAAGTGGTTATTGAAGGTGTTCGTCCTCCATTGGAATACATGTGTTGTAGAACATGGTATCAGAGAACATTTGAAGACCCACTCCCATTGTAGATCGAGATCTTGAAGCCGTATTGTTTCATCTCTAGTTTCCACCATTTCCGTACATTGATGGGATGAGAGTATTGTTCCATTGCATACGGAGAACTCGTTTAGTTAGGAACACTTTTCATTTCACTCAAAAAATGTTTCCATTTTCCCAAGATACAACCATTTCAGTCAGATTCAGAGGTAGAATCTTGAATACGCCCTTTTAAATTTTTACAGAGATAACATTTCAGTTTTATTTTTATTTTTTGTTTTTTTATTTTTGAGTTTCTACTCTTTTATATCTACGTATGCTCTTTTCTCTGTGCTAAGTGTGATCTTGGAAAATAAAAAAAAATTGAGCGAAAATGGTTTTCTTGTTTGCATATGCTCTTTGTCGTGCGCTCTGTGAGATCTCAGTAAATCACAAACAAAGAGAAAATTTACATTTTCTAGGTAAGATAACTGAGATCTAACCCTTGTTGTTGTCAAGAAGAAAAAAAAATTGTGTGTGAATGCATGAAAATAATTTTTTATTGAGCACAAACTTCAAGGTTGTCTTCCACAACAACAATAACAACAACCCCAATCCTCCTTCTTAAGACTATAATGTGTTTTTCACTAGCTCACTTGGTTGAAAGTTGCTTTACTTTGTAAGAGGTCTTGAGTTCAATTCTCTTTTTTGTCACCTTTTTACTTTAATATTTTATTTTAAGTTATTTTTTACATGCAATTTTCATTTACAAATTAACTTCATTGTAAAAGTAATTCTCCCTTATTCTATAAAAGTGGGTCACTTCATAAGTAACTTATTTAAAAGTGAGTTTATATAGACAATTAATAGGAGCATCACCAGTGGACCATATTCTACTTTCCACGTGGCTCTTTGGTTACCGTTTATACCTTTTTAAGGCACAACTTTCACATCCAAAGTCTGTTTCCAGTGCTGTTTTTTTAAACAACCTATTTTTTCAACAAATTTCCATCCATGCCATTAGTTTTTTCCTTCAAATCCATATTATATGCATATTTAATATGGCTTCTTCCAGTGACCATTTACTTACTAGTGCCAACTACTTCTCATGGAAATCCCATATGGAGGATGTGTTAAGAAGTATAGTATTGTATCAGATTACCTTGGGAAAAGAACAAGAACCCACCGATGATAAAAATAAAGTCAAATGGGATAATAAGAAAGATGAAGCACGTGGACTAATTGGAATGTCCATCTCTCCTTATTTAAGGTTTCACCTTCAAGGAATTGATGGCCCAGATAAATCTTGGGAAAATCTTGAATCTATGTTTGGTAAAGACAATATTATTTGATCCCACCAGATAGAAAATCAGTTAATGATTTTAAGTCCCAATGATTTTCCTTGCATTGAATACTATTTATCTAAGTTGAAAACACTTATAATTTTATGTATATATTGCAAAATAGATTTGAAGGAAGATTGATGCATCTATATTATTCTTTCTAAGCTTGGTATTGTATATTATGTGTTTGTATCTACCTTTTATGTCGCCGGAGAAGCTCTAGGGAGTGATTACCAAAATCCCTCTCTTGAGTATTTTTTTCATGCTTTGATTAGAGAGAAAGATAAACTTGTGTAATTTGGAGTGATAAGCACTACAAGTACCTCTAACAAAGCCTTAGTTGCTCGGCAAAAAAACAAATCCGAAAATCCCAAGAAGTAACATCATTGCCATAACAACAAGAAAAATAAGGGTCCCAAATCCTCTTGGCTAGATTCCACTCCTAATGGTGACAAAGGAGAAAAATCTAAAAGTAAGAATATTGACAAACATTGCAACTTTTGTGGAAAATATGGCCATGTGGAGTCCAAATTTTTTAAGAATATGGAAGCTTTAGAAGCAATGATAAAGGATAACAACATCAATATTGATTCTTCTTCTTCTAACTCTTCTTCTCATGGATATGCATTTTTTTCTTCTAGTTTCTCCTTCAATGCAAATTCTACTTATTGTTCTTATTAGTGGATTATTGATTATGGAACATATTATCATATGGCTAAGCATAAATCCATATTTTATGATCTAAATGAATATAATACCAAGAAAATATTTGTTGGTGATGATATATCTCTTAGTGTTGTAGGGTCTGGAACAATTCAAGTAGATAATGGTCATTTCAATGATGTATTATGTGTTCCAAGTCTTTCCTGCAACCTTCTATCGGTATATCATATCACTCATTTGGGTGAAGGTAAAACCATAGAATTTTCACCTCACCAAGTTGTAATTAAGGATTTAAAATATCCTAAGCATGTCCTTACAATTAGAATTCGTGTTGATGATATTACCAGGTTGTACAAGTTTGACAACTTTGGGCCATCATCTTTTCCATGATTTTTTCTTGCTCATAGTGATGACTTGAGCAAAATTTTGCATGAGTGATTTGGTCATCTAAACTATCACTCATTTGAGAAACTATGTAATCAACAGATGGTGATTGGTGTTCCTCTTGTTTCTTGAAGAGATGGTGTTTGTGTTGGTTGTGTTCTCGGAAAACATCACCGGGAAAGTTTTAACAAACGTGTCTCTTGTCATGCCTCGACCCCTTTGCAGCTTGCTCATAATGAATTGTGTTGTCCACTTTCTTCTCCTTCTTTTTCTTGGTGCAAATGTTTCTTAACTTTCATTGATGACTTCTCTAGATGCACTTGGGTTTACTTCTTAAAACTTAAGAGAGAAGTGTCTGACAAGTTTTTGGCTAACAAGGCCCTTGTAGAAAAACAATATGGACATCAAATTTAAAGGTTAAGAATAGATAATGGAGGTGAATATGTGAAAAACAATTTTACAAGATACTGCACTACATAGGGCATCTAAATGCAACACATTGTTTCATATACACCACAAAAAAATGGTGTTGTTGAGAGACATAATCACACATTCAAATAAATGGCTAATTGTATGATCCAATCTAAGGGATTAAGTCTTAATTATTGGGCAAAATCAATTAAATGTGAAAATTACACAATAAATCACACTCCCACAAAAGCTCTAAAAAAATATAACACCAGAAGAAGCATGGAATAAAATTAAGCCAAATGTAAGTCACTTCAACATATTTGGCAGTGTAGCACGAACTCACATTCCTAATAAGAAAAGGAAACTTTTACAACCTAAAAGTGAGAAGTTAATTTTGGGACTCGAAATGAACTAGTTAATGTTGGGACTCGACAAATACTTAGCTCTTAGCCTCATTATTTAATGCTTGGGTTTCATGAGAAAATAAAACAAAATTCTAACAAGTTGTCTATACAAAGTAGAATCATCTTTTTTAGAAGAACAATATGTTGATAGATTCACACCATACAAAAAAAGGATAAGGGAAGTTGTTGCAATCACTCATTTTACATTTCTCAACTATCAAGAACGTCTTTAGGTTGGGATAGAAAAATGTCATCAAGTTGACATATTCGCATTCCAAGAAAAAAAAAAAAGTAACCCATGATAAACTCGTATCAAAGTTTTCTTTAAATTAACCTTCAAACCCCTTATCATACTATTTTGTTTTCCTATAATTGATCCAGATGGATTTCGGTGGCCTCCCACCTATTCCAACTGGATCATTTTGGAAATTTTCTATTTTGGCAGTTTTTTTCTAGTTTTTGGGTCCCTGACTTTCGGGGTCGTTTTGAGACCCTAAACAGCGTTTTTAGGGCTCGTCACAATCAAATTATTGACAGAGTTAGAGACTAACAGAAACATATGTATTCCTCATATATAACTTTCCAACGGGCTATCGTGTGCCTAAAACAGAGATCGTATGAAAAAGTTATGACCCCGGGAAGTTGATGTACTAGCTTACCCCAACGGGGCCCACATGAATTTTGGTGCTTCATCTCCTAGGGTTAGGTTTTTGGATGTCTAGGGTTTTTGAATTCCCGTTTACTGTAAAAATTCTTGGAGAACCTCATTGTAACCATATTCTTGTGAAGGAGCGCAGTCGTCACATCTCTTCTCAGAGATAGGCTGCCACCATTCTAGCAAGCTTGTTTTCTGCTACATTTTACAGTTTCAGCACATTTTCTTATTGAATAGAAACCAGTTTTATTGTATCTCTGTTATTGTATCTATGTTATTCTTGTGTCTCTAAGTTAAGAATAATAATAATCCGTATTCGTTTTCATTTTTCTCATAAAATATGGATCTGTGGTATCAAAGCGGTCTGCTCCTTATCATTCTTAATGTATATCCCCGATGAGGTCAAGGTACAAAGAATTGGGCCTCGAGATTTTTTCTCTTGAGGACAAAATCTCCCACACACCCAAGTGACCTCTCATAGTGGGAGAAAAGAAAGACAATGGGATAGGAGATCCTTTCAAAAAAAAAATCGAGGAAGCCCTCACGCAACAGAGGAACGAAGTGATGGATAGTTTTGCACAAACCCTTCGACGACTACCAATAGGTGATGCATATTCCTCAAATGGAGGCACCGCCCCCTTCAAGGTAGAAATAAACTTTTATATTCCCATATTTGAAGGTCAGATAGACGCAGATGTTGTAGACAAATGGTTGAATCTGCTAGAAGGGTGTTTTTTTTTCCATAACTTTTCGAACAGAGAAAAGATTATGTTTGCGCTCCTAAAAGTTGTTCCCCGTGTCAAATATTGGTGGGAGACTTTCTGTGAGAAAAAGGAAATAGAGGAACCCTCATTATTTATATTCATGGTCACCTGGGAGTCCTTAAGGAACGCTATTAAGGAACAATACTACCCTTTCATAAGATATGACGACATGTATACAAAATGGACCACACTGCGGCAAGAAAGAGACCAAGCAGTGCCAGATTTCACAAATATCTTCCACACCTTGCACACCAAGATGGTTATCAAATATTATGAACTATATCTAGTGCTCAAGTATCACAGTTTTCTTCATAGACACATCCAGGCCGAAATGGATTTTTTGGACATATCATCCTTGGGCGTGGCCTATCGATATGTCATCAAAATCGAGCAAAAGCTTAAACAAAAGATGCGGAAATTTGGGCCTGGGAACCCCTCACATCAGAATAAAGTAAAGGGAAGCCTCAACCTGCACAAAAAAGTACATAGAAAAGACGGACAACCTCGGGAAAACCAATCTAGGCCACAATCAAATAAGGACACTGGAAAGACAAACAAAGATATCGGGAAATGGTGTTACTTCCATAAGAGCCCCAGGCATAACAATGTTGTTTTCCGCTCCAAGCAATCCCTAGTGGTTGAGGTAAAAGCCTATGAATCATATGTGGGTTCTGACTCTGATTCAAAACTATAAAGGGGGTGATGTATCACTGACACAGAACCCAGTGCCACCTTTTCTACCATCAAGGTTCATCCCGGTGAACCAGACGAGCCAGAAGAAGATGAGTGCCTCTTTCATTCATAGATGTGGGTAAAAGGAACCCCGCTACACTTTATCGTTGATAGCGGTATCTAGAAGAACCTCATCTCAAAAGAGGTCATCAAGCAGCTATCCCTGTCAATAAAACTGCACCTGAAACCCTACACCATTGGATGGCTCCACCAAGGAAGCGATCTCTGCGTTAGCCAACAATGTCGCCTGTCATACGACATCAAGCCTTTCAAAGATGAGGTATTTTGTGATGTTGCTCCTCTCAAATTTTGTAATGTTCTTTTGGGCCAACATTATTTATGGAAATGTCATGTTGTATATGAGTCTAGGCCTCGCAGTGTTATTATTACTTTGAACAAGAAATTATATAGGATACCTGAGGCAGTCCCACCTAGTGTTATTTCCTTGACCTCTTCCAAGAAATGCAGGAAGGTAATCTCTCAGACCAGGAAGTTTTTATTCTTCGTGATTCACTCTCAGAGTGAGTGAAATATTGTAGCCACATCCAGGGCCTCCATGGCCAACCTCTCCACACAACAGAAGAAAGTGGACCAGGTCGTGGCAGGATACAAAGATATATTCTCCTCACCTATTGGGGTACCTCTGCACTGTCAATTCCAGCATCCCATCGATCAGACCCCCGGCACACCACTTCCCAATGGGCCAATCTATCACTCTCTTTGTTAAAGAATGAGGATATCAAACAATAGATCCAAGAACTTCTCCACAAGAGGCACATTCATCCCATATTATCGCCTTGTGGGATCCCAATCGTGATGATGCAGAAGAAAGATGGGACCTGGTGACTCTGCATTTATTATCAGGCCCTAAATAAAATCACATTTAGGAACCGGTACCTGATTCCCGGAATCGATGATCTCCTTGATCAGCTCAAGGGGGGGAAATACTTCAGTAAGATTGATATGAAGTCTAGCTACCACCAGGTACCCATAGAACAGACAGATGTATGGAAGACCACCTTCAAGTCAAAAGAAAGTATTTTTGAATGGTTGTTCATGCCCTTTGGTTTTCCAAATGCTCTAATAACTTTCATGAGGATGATGTACGATATTGTATGACCTTTCACCAATAATTTTGTAGTGGTGTACCTGGATGACATCCTCATCTACAATAAGACTTGGGTGGAACACTTGCACCATATTCAACAGGTTTTGCACACCCTGCGACAGCACAAGCTATATGCCAACTTGGAAAAAATATCCTTCGATGTGGACAGGTTCTAGTACCTAAGCTACATCATGGATCAACATGGTGTGCATGTGTATCCAGCCAATATCTAGGTCATCCATGACTGGATAGCCCCAACCACTCTCACTAAGCTTCGGAGCTTCTTAGGACTTGCCAATTTCTATCACAGGTTCATGTTGGGATTCTCCCATATTCCCTGGGCCCTCAGCCAAGTAACTAGAGGTGGTGGTAAGGAAAAATTTATGTGGGGCATGTCCCAATAGCAAGCATTCAATGATTTAAAGTAGCACTTGTGCTCAACCCCAGTACTTTCATTACTAAACCTCCAGCAACCCTTTGAGATTGAGACAGATGCTTCAGATTGTGTTGTGGGCATAGTCCTCACTCAGCACGACCACTTTGTGTCCTATCATAGTGAGACACTATAATATGTTATTTGTAAGTACCCTACTTATGACAAAGAAATGTACTCCATCGTGCAAGCCTGACACCAGTGGAGACATTAAATTATCGTAAAGGAGACAGTCATCCACATGGATCATAAGCCACTACAGTTCATGAAGACACAAGGAAAATTACAGAATGACTGCCATCAGAAGTGGTCCACATAATTGTAGTAGTTCCACTTCAACATCAAGTATAAAATAGGCAATACCAACCAGGTCCCTGATTGCCTTAGCTGACCTCCAGTCTTGACACTCACCATGGTTCTAGACTCTTGCGTCCATGAGACCTTTGGATGGACCAACCTCTATGATACAGACCATGAATTTTCCACCACATACCAAATGTTTGGCGCAAATTCAGTTGTCGCTAATTTCCATCTTCAAGATGGGCTATTGTGTCGACTGAGCCATCTCTACATTCCATCAAGTGAGTGAGCGAATCTAATTTGGGAAGCCCACTACAGTCAGGTGGTAGGACACTTCGGCATCGAAAATATAGTGGCAGTGTTGCAGAAACATTTATATTGGATGAAACTTCGACATGATTTCAGCAAGTATATCAGTTTCTGCACAGATTGCGTTGTTTCCAAACCGACCACTAAGAAACAATGCCTATACACCCCCCTTCCTACTCCTGAGAGGCCATGGGAATCCATCTCAATGGAATACATGTTGGGACTTTCGTACACCAAGAGGAGAAATGATTGTGTCTTTGTGGTTGTTGATCACTTTTCCAAGATGGCGATCCTGGCCGCCTGCAAGAAGAGAATCACAGCAGAGGCCACTACCAAGCTCTTCTTTGAACGATTCTGGGTACATTTTGGAATCCCACAGACCATTGTCTCATATCGGGATATTCATTTGCTCAGCACATTTTGGTCGAGCCTCTGGTCACTGTTGGGCACCAAGCTCACCAAGTCCATTGCCTTCCACCCTCAGAAAGATGGCCAAACTGAGGTCATCAATAGGATGATCTTGTATATTCTACGCATGTATAATTCCAAATGCACATGTACATGGGATGAGAGTCTTCCCTATGTTCATCATGGCTACAATAGAGCCCTACATAGCTCAACCAGCCACAGCCCCTTTCAGGTTGGGTTGGGACTCCAACAATTGGGTCCCATGGATGGTGCATTGCCTCTTGCAGCCACCCCGGTCGATTCATCACCTGCTCCAACTAAGGTTGACAAATCCTCCCGGTTCATTGAGCGGATCCAGCACATCCATCAACAAGTTCAAGATATTTTATAGAAGTCCAATTCCAAGTAAACGTAGCGCCATGATCAACACAGGGTTCCACATAAGTTTCAGGTGGGAGACAAAGTGTGGTTACACTTGCAGAAAGAACGCCTTATAGGGCCCCATCGGAAGCTTCGCCCACTCCGTTATGGACCTTACACCATCACTAAGGTTGTGGGTGAAAATTATTTCAAGCTCAACATTCCCCCTTTCCTTGGCCTGCACCCAGTGTTCAACATGGATCTCCTTCAACCATACTTCCCACCATTATTGGACACCTTAGAGATAGTCGAACAGTTGACACCAATAGAGCTCAACCTTGACTACATGCAACAGACATCCAGTGATCA
>SNQJ01S0223378.1:0-14869 GCA_010110895.2 Picea sitchensis
GATCTGGGCAGATCCTTACCTTCATCGGGATCCTTTTGTCGCTTTCTTGTTTTTGGATACTTCATCACGTGAGATGTTAAGCTTGTTTTAACAGTGAAATGAAACAAGAAGCTATCCCATAAAAGAACCTCATGGATTATAACTTCAAGGAGCTTCGGTGACAAATTTTTGAATGGTATCCCCTTATGTGAAGATTGTTCCAAATCTTCATCACGGATATGAGGTACATAGCTCAGACTAAGAGGGCTTTCTAAAGAAGTTTGAATGAAAGACTTGGATCTTTCACATTCTTGGAAGCAGGGTTTTTGTGAAGCCGGAGAGATATCTCTTTCCACGGGGCTAATATGAAATTGATGTGCTTCAAAGTTTTGGCCGAGGGATATTTACCAAATACATGAACACACAAATGATCTCTAATCTAAAGAATCTCGTAGGTCCGGGCCTGAAGTTCGGATCAAAAGTTCCCACTGCCCACATTAAAACCCGGATCAGTGATTTATCTCTTATATACGAGAACAAACATCTGATATACAATAAGTGTTCTCGGTGTTCCTTATGTGAACCCGAAACATTTACATCTGATTCTTGTATGAAACACATTACGAGAATCACAGTCCTCCGGATACACCTCAAGTAGGAGTATATGGCTCCATGGCTACAAGTCCAGTTGGATGCGTGATCTGATTGGATGCGAAAAGTACTTGGGAGTTATTGCTTGATTTGGGTTCAACAATGATTTCACAGTCCGGCGGGAAAATAGAGGGCTCCATAACCCGATACCTTTACTGGCCAGATACATGGTACTAGCTATGACGAGAGAAGCGGTGTGGCTGAGAACTCTCTCATACTTAATTTGATTGAGCTTGAAACCTGACCATTCAACGTATTAAAATCCCGAGCAGTGTTAGACTCTTTACAGAACCCTGTGTTTTGAAACACATTGTGATGAGATATTACTATGTATGGTACATAGTTCAGAAGAACGTCCTTAGCTTTTAGTGCTTCAAACAACAAAACAAACAGCAGATATTTTTACCAAGACACTGTCCCTGACAAAGTTTGTATGCGCAAGCTTGATATGGCTGAAAATGCCTCTCTTGTGAGGAAATTGTTAAATTTATAAGCATTTGCGAGAGCCATTTCTCAGGAGGATGGCTAAGACCTAGGCGAGATCTAGGGCCCCGGTCCTCACAGGGTGCCCAGTGCAGGACAAGCAGTGATGCCATAAGACACTTATTAGGGCCCAGGCCTCTGGTGGGGTTCTTAGTCACAGGATTGGCGGATAAAACCCCTAGATATGTCTAGAGCCCATGGACATGGTCCACGGTACCCATCCCTAGGGCATGGGTTTTGTTAGATGGGTTAAGCAGATAAAAGCCCTAGATATGTCTAGGGCCTGAACAAGGTCAGGGTACCCATCTGAGGCATGGGTTTGCTGATCTGGACGGCGATTTAAAACCTAGATATGTCTAGGGCCCACAGACGAGGTCCATGGTACCCATACTACACAGGGCATTGGGTTTTTTTGGTCTGGGACCAAGTTGATAAATACCCTAGATAATGTCTAGGGCCCTGGACATGGTCCAGGGCACCCATACCTAGGGCATGGGTTGATCATGATCTCGACCTTGTTGTATAAGACCTCAGGAAAAGTCTTGGGGCTGCTTGATTCTCAATCAAGTACTTGATGGTACATGATCTTCTTTGAAGAAGGACATAACCACAGAGGGATAAGTCCCATATCTGTTGATGATAAAGTAATAGGTTCACCATGTGATATGAAGGAATGAGTAATGCCACCTTGCAAACCCTCCTTTACCCTTGGTTGATTGGTTTGGGGTTTGTTGGTTTATTAAGGGGAGGTAATGTTTTAAAGTTAAATTTTTAAATATTATTGTCACATGTTTAAATTTCGAATTTAAACATGTGACTTTATTCTAACCAAAACTAGCCTAACCTAACCTAAACGCTGATAACGACCCCTCTCACTTCCTAATCATCTATTATTCTCTTGTGCTAGCCTTCCAGTCTCCCTCTCTCTCCGACTGTGGCCTCTTTGCAATTACGTAGGAGCTACCTCTTAGATGTCTGGCATTGTATGAGTTTGAATCGCCTCCTTTTACTAGCATTAGTATGAGTTTAGCTGCTGCCGGTCTCTTGTGGGTGATTTATTTAGCACCGTCCTCTTTCTTGGTTGTTGTTTGGAGTATATGCAGGTGCAACCTCCTCCTTGTGTATGCTATAGATCCGGCCTCCTCTATTTGTAGCAACAGTTTTCTCTTGTGGCTGCCGTAGTAGTGGCCTTCTCTTGTATGTAGGTGCGGCCTCCCTCTCAGATCGGCCTTCTCCACTTATTCTTTGTTTGGGGCATGTGCTAGGTGCGGCCTCCCTTGTGCTTGCTGTAGGAGTGATCCTGACCCTCCTTTGAGAGTTTACTATAGGTGTAGGTGCAGCCTACCTTGTTTTTGCTGGTTGGGGTATTATGTTCTTGTGTGTGAACAATGTGTGGCACCCTTACCCCTTCATTGAACACTTGAGGTTAAGGCTCTGTTGCGTGGACAGATCCTAAGGGTTTTTGGCACCCCTTCTTCTCTGTAAGATGTGTGGAGAGACTATCTAGCCTGCAGCCCTCTTGCTAGGGTAAAATTGTGGGGTGCCTTATGTTCTAGCACCTAAATGTTCTTGAGGATAAGGGTTTATACACAATTAGGTTCGATCTAAAAGTCTCTGTGTAAGGGTTTTCTTGTGGGAGGTTTGGGCATTTATTTACCTCAGTTGGGATTTGTGTTTTTTCCCTGTGGCCCTATTGCTTGGTTGCAAGAAAGTTCCCTTCATTCTTTGGCATTAAGATCCACTATAGATCTATTGGTGAACCTTTGTAGAGCATGCTAAATTGGTTCTACACCTCATGTGGTTAATATGCTATCTTCAGAGGAGGTAAGGTTGTTGTACCAGTTATGTATCTTACTCATCTCATTTAGATGGGATTTGATTTTATTCTGAGCATCTGGCGATGAGGTAGATCTGAGGGAAGTACTTGGCATACATAAGAAGTTTTCATTGGTTAAATGATTAGACTAAATGTTTAGATCTGAAATCTGTGATTTAGTCTATAGATCTATTGTCGTGGTGGAATCACGCTCCTTTGTTCATTAGATCGAGCACTCTCTTTAGATCACGAGGTTTATATTATGTGTGATCAGTTTTTCTTTCAAATTAGTTCTAGCATCCCTCATAAATCTATATACTATGAGCCCTATCTTTGATTGAGTTACAAATCTATTTGTTTTGATCATTGAATTTTAAAAGTTAACATTACGCAAAATTACCCTAAATCTAACACTTTGATTAGGGCTTCAATCTCTTTCCTCTATTCAACATTGCAATGCTTCCCAATGTGGATGATCTTAGGATGCAATTCCAACCCAAGGTTCATTTCAATGCTATCCTCTGGTTCACTTGGTGTTAGAAAAGAGGAGTAATGCAGAACAGTGGAGTCCTTTTAAATTTTCGGTTTGAATAGCATTTAAAATCTCATTTTAGAGCAGGTAAACAACAGCATGACACTTAGCATTAGAAAACAGCAAATTTGAACACTGCTTGACACTTAGCATGAAAACAACATATTTCTGAGAGTGTAAATCCAACATTCTTTCTGATCTAAACTGAAGAAAATGTAGATCAATATCTAGATCTAAACTAGATGCTGATATAAATCTCATACATGTCAAAACACAAATTGAAACTCTATGGATCTGATATACATAAGATTTAGATGAGATTGGAACAGATCTCAAACATATTAAACATCAAGTTAAATAAAGAATTTGACCAATGAACAAAATAACAAATCACTTACCTTGAAGACTTACCATGAAGGAGATACAATCACACATCAGAGATGAGATACCATTTGTGATTATGCTCAGATAAAATCCAGGGTCAATGATCTACCATATAGGTTAGATCCCTTGCCAAGAGATGAATAAAATTTCTTTCCACCAGGGGAGAAATCACTAAAAACCACCACATAGAAATTTCTGTAATGAAACCCTTACACCCATAGAAATTCCAATTGCCCAAACCCTTATATAAAGAGTGGTTGTAACTCAAAGAATAGGAACAGATCTGAGTTTGAGAGACCACGACAGGGGTTAGAGAGGTCACGGCCCAATGTGCAGGACCAGATCTACAATAGGGAGGCCACGACTCAATGTATAGAGGCAGATCTGTGCTGAAAGAAAGGGCATGACCCAATGCAATGGAGGCAGATCTGTGCTAAAAGGGCCACGACTCACTACAAGGAACAGGTCTGGGGTAAAGAGGACATGGCTCAAATAGTAGGAGAGTCGAACCACCACAACAAGTAGCCACAAGGGGCCGATCTACCACAGCAAAGGGCCTCAAGGCCGAGCCACCACAACTAGTAGCCATAAGGGAGTGATCTACCACAGAAAAGGGCCTCAAGGCCAAGCCACCAAAGAAAATCTTCAAACCACAGTTCCAAAAGGGGGGGCCACAACAAGAAGGAGAGATTCGCTCACCTCTGGAGGATAGCACAAGAGCATAATAGAATGTGTAAGAATGAGGAGGGGTAGATCTCTTTTTATACATTAGGCTAGGGGAAATGGAAAAGATAATAATTAAAATAATATTAAAATTAACATATTTAATCAATATAAATATTAATTAAACATGTTATAAATTAAACATTTAATTAATACTTTCATATTGACCCCTAAGGCAAAAATACAAAACCCCCCAAATAAACACAAGCAGGGGTGAAGTAGGTTTGGCAAGGGTGAATGGGTGGAAATACTTCTCCATTCATTCTCAAAGTGACCCTATTTAATTTTATCATCACTGCATATGGGATACATCACTCATGTGATCATGCCTGCCTTCAAAGAGGGACATATGCCGACAAACACCAGATCAAGGATCAGGTGGCCCCAGAATATCTCTCTAGTAGCCATAAGGGAGTGATCTACCACAGCAAAGGGCCTCAAGGACAAGCCACCAAAGAAAATCTTCAAACCACAATTCCAAAAGGGGGGGCCACAACAAGAAGGAGAGATTCACTCACCTCTGGAGGATAGCACAAGAGCATAAAAAAAAAATGATTGAGGGGTAGATCTCTCTTTTATACATTAGCTAGGTTAGGCTAGGGAAATGGAAAAGATAATAATTAAAATAATATTAAAATTAACATATTTAATCAATATAAATAGACACTAAACAAGTATAAATTAAACATTTAATTAATACTTTCATATTGACCCCTAAGGCAAAAAATACAAAACCCCAAAAAAAAACATACAGGGGTGAAGTAGGTTTGGTAAGGGTGGATCGGTGGCAATAATTTTCCATTCATTCTCAAAGTGACCCTATTTAATTTTATCATCAACGTGCATATGGGATACATCACTCATGTGATCATGCCTCGGCCTTCAAAGAGGGACATATACAAACAAACACCAGACTGTTGATCGTGGCCCTGCATCATCTCTCCTCTGGGTCTTATCCACTACAGTAATAAGACTTGATCAACCCATGCCCTGCATAAGAAATTCTCGATCATGTCTTAGGGCCCTAGACATATCTAGGGACTTTAATCTCTTGGTCCTGCACTGTGAACCCCAACCATGTAATCGGGGCCCTCTCAGGGTCTTTAATGCTTGGTCCTAGACCAAGAACCCCTACCATGTACTAGGGGCCCTCAGTGGGTCTTTACTGGGCTATCCTGTACCAGAACCCCAAATATGTACCGAGGGCTCCTCTCAGGGTCTTAGCCATCCTCCCTAAGAATGGCTCTTGCAACTCCGCTTAAATTTAATCAATTCATTAAAGAATAATACTACCCCGCTGGAAGCTATGAGTGTTAATGTTTATGCATTATAGTTCTTTGCATTTAAATTGATGTTATTACTCATGAAGAACAAGATCACTGAGAAATACATCTTCACAAGAGACACAACATTTATCCCGGAAACCCCTCTTAGGGAAGAAAACCTAGCAAAACTTCTTATCATAAATAGCTTATACAATGTTCAAGAGATAACTCAAACCAATACGATAGCCCTTCCAAGAGATGCACCACTCTTCTCCTCTCCAACTGTAATTGCAGCTTGCCTCATAAGAGAATGAGCAAATGAGTTGTATGTTAGAAGTGAGGCACTAGCCTCTTATTTATACATAACTGGCACGCGAGAGGGTTTCATCAAGGTGGCCGATCTTCTCACTTTGGGTGGTAAACCACCTTATTTAATTCAGTTCTTCAATAATAACTCCATTGGGCTGACTTCTTTATTCTTTTATAATTGTCCTACGACCAATCCACAAAAGGGATTTGTCCTTATATTACCATCGACATGATTAATCCACAATGGGGATTAATCCTAATAATAAAATAACAATAATAATAAGAATGCTCTTCAAGTAGCTTACATTATTATTTCCCCAACACTTCCTTAACAAGAAGGGTATTCTTCATCAAAGTCGCTTAGAAAGTTCCAGATCATCGCTGGCATCCTGAGGACAATATCAATATCATCTTGAACATTGGCTAGCATATTTACAAGTCATTGGAAGTTTTCTTCATCTGGAACATCATAATTCCCGAAGAATGCTATCATCATCTGCAGATCAAATATGTATCAAAAAATGATACCTCATCATAGCACTAGGGTCATAAGTAATATCACAATACTACATCGCTCAATGTCACGCCGTTGCCGGTAGCTCGTTGTCACTACATCTTGCTTTACGCCTAACAACTGTGCTGTAGCTGCACATCATCATCTCGCTTTACTGCCCAACAACCAGGTTAGAAGCAGGAATCACAACATATTGCTTTACGCCTAACAACCAGGTTAGAAGCAAGGAACATCATCATCTCGCTTACGCCTAACAACTAGGCCATTTAGGAATCACAACGCCATGCTTTACGCCTAACAACTAGGTCGGCATTTATCCCATATTGTTTTCACGCCTAACAACACGCAGGTCGTATAAAGGAACACATCAATATCTCTCATCAGCCTAACAAATCCAGGTCGGTTTGGTGAATCATCTTGCTTCATACGCCTACCAACCAGGTCGGCAAAGGAATCAAGGCCATGCTTCATCGCCTAACAATCCAGGTCGGTTATGACTCCATATTGTTTTATGTCTAACAATGAGGTTAGAGGCAAGGATCACACAACATCATGCTTTACGCCTAATAGCGAGGTCAAAAGCAAAGAATCACACATCATCTTGCTTTACGCCTAACAACCAGCGTACAAGGATCACACAACGCCATTCTTTACATCTAACAAATGGTGTCGAAGCACGACTCATCTCTTGCTTCACGCCCAACAAATGAGGCACGTAAGGAATATATATACTCCCTTTTTCAGGGAGGGTCCTTTCGGATCATACCAAGCTTATCTTGAAAGTGTCAAACTTTACACCTAGGATATAGAGGCTTGGTCAACACGAATAACCCGGTTTCATCCGTATAATGTATTGAGTTTGCCTTCTCTCGTACTATGTCACGGATGAAATGATAGCGGATCTCTATGTGCTTCAACCTATCGTGAACACAAGATTCTTCCTCGTCATTTTAATGCCTTTGGTTTTCACATAGAATCGTGGTTGCTCATCTCCAAATCAAATAGGCCTGCCAACAAATTTTGAAGCCATATAGCTTGGCAGCTGGCAGAACATGCAGCATTGTATTATGGTTTTTTTCATGCTAAGAGAAATTATTGATTGATTCCCACTCTACCATGAGATCATGGCTAATCCCAAATCGAAACAACATCCGTAAGTGCTTTTTCTATCAACAACGCTTCCCGCCCAATCAGACAAGATATCCACTCAATGTGAAGTCATGACTCCATCATAGCCGACCATAATCCATTGTACCTTTAAGGTACCTCATCACATGTTTTATACCACTAGATGAACACGCCCTGGCTCTACTTAAACTAACTCAAGGTGTTCACGTTGCATGTTTGTCCTGCGTTCGCTGTGTACATCACGATCCAATAACTGGCTCAGACAAAGGTGGCATCTATCAAACTGACGGCGACGGACCTCAACAACTTCAGCCTTTACTACGGGAGTATTCATGGACTTGTATTTCCAGCATGTCGAATCTCTTTAAGATTTCACCGTACTCCCTTGGTTAAGGAAGATCTTTCCTCGACTCTCACATACCTCAAGACCTAATATGAATGCATTAGGCCAAAGTCTTCTTCATTTCAAATTCCAAGGCAAGTCTCTCTGTTTACATTTAGTGATGAGCTTTTCTTCCAAAGCTTAAGAATAAGTCATCCACATACGATAATATTAATGGTTCATTACCCATAATTTTGAAGTAGAGATTTGAGTTTGTTTTACTCTTTGTAAAGCCTTAAGCTCGCTAAGAAATCGGTTTATATATTTATCATACCGCCTCGGGAGCTTGCTTCAACTGGTGATAAGGCTTTTAATCGCATTAAACACATGAGATTTCCTGCCTTCAACCTCAAATCCTCGGGTTCTATATACACTTCCTCTTCGACAACACCTAATATTCAGAAAGCTATTCACATCCATCCGGGTGCAGCCTTTCCACTTCATCTTGGCAAAGAAGAGCTTGGTGCAACGGTTCTCGATCGGGCGTATCCGCCATAGGAGTGAATGTCCCTTCATAGTCAATACCTTCCTTCTCGGAAAATCCACGAGAAACAAATAACCCACTTTATATTTCAATACTTCCATCAACAACATGTTTTATTTTGAAGAGCCATTTGATGATACCAATCCTTAGTTTTTGGTCCAGAACTATTTCCCATACAATGTTCTTTATTATGGATTGGTTTCTTCTGTCATGGCATCTACCATTCCTTCTTTGGATGGCCCTTCAAAGCATGTAGGTTCTTCTCATCAAGCAGGATTGCACATCAAACCTCGCGGTAATTGGAGAATGACGGGTCCCCACTGCCTCGGTTCCTTCCCCCGTCACCTTACTTCTCTGCATTTTGAATAATTTCTCTTGCCCAAGTAGGATTTCTTTTTATGGGAGAAGGTCATTTGAGGAGCTCTTGAACTTCGTTATATCATGATCTTCGTGAGTCTCCTCATCAGGGGAAGACTGCTATATCTTCCCTTACAGGTTCTGCAGTACTGGGAACTTCCCTCACGGATTCTCAGAGGTCCCGGATTTTACATGTGTTCCTCTTCATACATTTTATAGTTGGCATCTTCTCGATTTTTTTAAGTGTCAGCTTTCATCGTGCTGTCACGCCCCTGATCTCAATATGGTGGTGATAAGGTATGTAGATTCTAGTTGCCTTGGATAATTTCTTCACAGTATTCCACAAATATTCTCTTCTTTCTAGAGGGTTCCAAATTTCGTTTCTTTCTCTTTCGGTCTATGGATAAACACTGGACAGTCAAATATTTGAGATGGCTTACCGCTTATTTCCTATGGAATATTTCTTCTCGGGGTCTTGAACCCAAGTGATGGGATAATCGGTTTCCGCATAAACAATCAAGCATTGCCGCTTCTTCCCATAAGCACATAGGAAGATATTGACGTGAACTTGTCTTTACAGCCTTCCAAAAATTGTTCCGTTTTCCTTTCAGCTACACCGTTTTGTTGAGATTATAGGGAGTAGTTAGTTCCCTCTTGATCCTTAACATCTCCGTAGAGAAGTTTAAGAACTCTTCAAGGTATTCATATTCTCTCCCATTATCCTTGACCAGTATCTTAATCTTTCTTTCGAAAGATTCTCTTGCATCGGGAAGGCTTTGAATCTCTTGAATTTAATCAATACTTCATCTTTAGATTTTAAGAAATATATCCATGTCCTACGAGAATAATCAATCAATAAATGATACATAGTATACATACCCGCTTTAATGGAGGATGATGGCATTGGGCCACACATGTTTGAATGGATGAGTTCCAATGGTCCTTCTCGCTTTGTTGTCCCTCTGGAAAAGGGTTCTTGATGTTCCCTTTGCGCATATCCATTGCATATGCCTTCCTCCTGATCGCATCTTTGAGTTGTGGTGTAAACTCTGTGATAGCTTTGCATATGTATGGTAGCTACTTCTTGTAGTTGATGTGGGCCAATCTTCATGCCAAAGTTCGCATGAGTTTTCAATGGCATGGGTCATAGCAACATAGGGACCCTTCAAATTTTATATAAACCATTTTCTTTCACTCCATGACGATTGTTTCATTTTATATCTCCCCTTAGCCCACATAAGAACTTCTCCATCTATGAAGGAAACCCTATATCCTTTCTTGTCTAAAGATGAAATGGAAAGTAGGTTCTTCTTAAAGCCTGGTACATGGAGATGGCCCTTCATTGTTATTATTGAATTTTTTTCTTAGCTTGTAGTTTGATTCTCCTATTCCCTTGATGGGATATTGATAATCATCTCCTAAGAGTTATCAGAAAACTTTTCCTCAAATACAAGAGGGAGTATTTTTCTTACCTTTCATATGCTTTGATGCACCGCTTATCAATGAGCCATGTGTCCTAGGTGATACAAACTCGAGAGAGTCAGATCAAGACATGGTCCTTAATCATCTTATTAGGTGGTTCTTCATCTTCGTCTATGTGAGCATGTTGCCTTTGTGCTTTCTCTTGTACTCTCTCTTCCCACCATAAATTATTTGCCTGTAGGTCCCATCTCTACAATGATAGCACGTATAGATGAGATATCTCTGCCTTTGGCGCTTGTCCTTTCTTTCCAAAATTTCGAATGAGACTTCCTGGCTGTTGAATTTGTTTGATGGTTGCGTTCTATGAGATCTCCCTTTGTGCTAGGGTTTCTTCCTTCCTCCTTTTGTATGAGTATCTAGGGCTTGATCATCATCCCTTTCTAGTAGTGCTTCACGGTTGGCTACCCTGTCTTTCTTGGGTGCATCTTCCCATAGGCTTTCAAACTCAGAAGTTCTCCTTTCTGCCACATACCGACCGGATGAAAGCATCCCAAGGTCTTATGGTGCCATTTAGGTGCTTATTACAAATTCGTCTTCGCCGATGGTGTCTCGAATCACTTTCAACTGTTCTTTTATATTTCGAGATTCGGAGAAATATTCTCCTTGAATCATTTCTCCTTTCTCGTGATCTTGCATTCTCCAGTTCTTAGATTCATCTTTCATTGATGTTCTTCCTTCATATAGTTTTCTTAGAGCATCAAACATCTAGTTCGGAGTTTTCTTGGACGATAAATACAGGATCAGGTGGTCTTTGAATTGAGTCCGCAATGATCTTTGCCTTGATTTCCTCGAGTCCTTACCATCCTATATGCATATCATCTTCGCAAGTTCTCCACTTCTTCTTTAATAAATCTTGATAGTTTATTCTCTACAAGGATCGACTGATCCTATACTTCCGTACGGAAGTTGTCTATGCCTTCTAGTTTCCTCTCAACAAGCTTTGTGCTTGGTACATCTTGTACTTAAGGATAACAAAAAATAACTAAAATTGAAAAATGCCTAAAATCAAATTTTGACTTTACCAAGAGCGCTTTATCGAGGCGTAGCCTCGCGTCCTCGTGATCCCAGAAAATCCAATTTTACCCCGCCAACCATCCGTGATTTTGACCTGCGTTTCCGGGCGGTACTTCCGTACTGCACTTGCACTGGGTTTTCTCGGCACTTCGTACTTTTTGTGAAACTAGGGCTCTTCACTTTCCGATCTAAACCACTCAAAAGGTGCCTAGGTGCTAAATTGATCCCCGAGGGCGGAGCTTTCTAGATGTTTAGGGAGTCAAAAAAGAGATACTTTTCAAAACCCTAATTTGGTGTGTGTGCCGCACGCTGACATTTTCCCTCTTGCAAATCAGGTTTTCTTCAGTTGGTCCTCAAGTACCATGTTAATAAGCAAGGCTATTATAGTTCTTTTTCATTTCCACACAGATAAGAGCATCATAAGAATACAAGATCCCGGAGAAATACACATTCACAAGAGACACAACATTTATCCCTCGAAACCCTAGGGGAAGAAAACCCAAAGAACAACTTCCTTATCATAAATAGCTTATACAGTTCAAGAGATAACTAAAACCAATACGTATAGTCCTCTGAAGAGATGCTCTAATTTTCTCCCTCTAACCGGTAACAAGTAGCTTCCCCATAAGAGAATGAGCAAGTGAGTTGTGTGTTAGAAGTGAGGCGCCAGCCTCTTATTTATACAAGACTGCACGTGTGAAAGGGTTTCACAATCAAGTGTATCGACCTTCACCTCGTGGGTAAACCCACCTTTATTTAATTCGGGGTCTTCAATAATAACCGCTAGTTTAATTTATTCCTCGGCTTTTATAATTGTCCGGCTGACCAATCCAAGTAAAGGATTTGGTCCATAATTATTTACATGATTAATCCACAATGGGATTAATCTTCTCTACAAAATAACAATAATAATAAGATTGCTCTTCAGTAGCTACATTATTTCAACAATGAGGACCAAAGAGCACTAGATGGACCACCCTAAGTCAAGAAAGGGACCAGACAATACCAAATTTCACCAATAATTTCCATACCCCTTCGTGGCACCAAATTGGGTATCAAAGACTCTAAGCATCATCTAGTGCTCAAATACCACTGGCTTGTTTGCATAGATACATTCAAATGTGTAAATGGAGTTTCTAGACATCGCCATTGGGCAAGTACAACTTATAGATACGGGTCAATATCGAGCAAAATTTAAGGTAGGCAGAGTTTGATCTCAGAACCCTCATACCAAGCAGTGGAAAAGGCGGCCCTAACCTACATAGTAAGGGACTAAGTCGATATGGTCGCTTCGTGGATAAATTCAAATTCAAGCCATAACACAAGGAGGGCAATGAGAAGACAAAGAACACGGGAAAATGGTGTGAATATTTATAAAATCCCTTGGCACAACATCTAAGAATGTCGCTACAAGGCCAATGGCAATACACCTAAGGCTTCGGGAGGAGAGGTCGATTTGATTCCTAATCAAATCCTCAAGGAGTGGAAGAGGGATTAATGATGTTGGAACTCCAATTTCCCCACTGCCGCTACCACCAAAGTCCAAACTACAACTTTAAGAACCGTAGGAAGGAGAACTGCCTTCACTCACAGCATGTGGGTAAAGGGCTCCACTTCATTTCATCGTCGATGGCGGCAGTCAGAAGAACCTGATTTCAACAGAGGGTCGCCGGGCTGCATGGACTTCCCTTTCCATCTAATAATCGCACCGGCAACCCTACACTCATCGGCCGGCTCGCCGCAAGGAAGAGATCTTCGCGGTCAACCTTTCAACAATGTCGCCTTCCTACAACATCAAGCTCTTTAAAGATGAGGTACTATGGGATATTTCTCCCTGACGTGCTTGTGATGTGTTTTTCTTTTGGGACAACCATATTTTTTGGAAGTATCATGTTGTGTATGAGTCTGACCCTACAATGTTATTATTATTTTGGGTAGACAATTGTATACATATACCAGAGCCAGCCACCGCTTTTTCTTTAATCTCCGCTAAGCAATGTAGTAAGGTCATCTCACGACCGGTGGAAGTTCTTTTCTTGTGATCCATGCCTCACAGTACCTTAGTTCCACCGCTGTAGGTGCATGTCGCTAATCTCCTCTTCCTCTTTGTCTCATTCTAGGTTGTTGTTGGGTGCCATAAGGCTGCCACTGCTTACTGGCAGCCCTCCCTTGTCGCTGGCATCTTATAATCAGATTTGTGTAGGGCTTGACAAGCCCTAATTGTCTGTAGCATTTCAGTTTCAGTGTGGACTGTTCTGGTTGATTTGTTTTGATCTCTGTATCAGCTCTATCATTTGTCCTCAAGTCCTCCTTGGAAAAACAACCCACTCAAGATCTTGATAGAGGTTAAACCCTTGGGGTTTTGGCCCATGATCTTTAAACAGATTTTCTGAGCATACTATAGAGGACATCATTCAACATCAAGGTGCATCTTTGTTTGTTTTAATAAAGATAAAGTTCAGATATATTTCTTCTATGGTTTATCTGTGTCCAGAAATGTTATTTTCAGTTTTTGATTAGTTTTAGATTAAGGTCGCTCTCTTCATATTCACCTTATGTGTTTTCAAGATATTATCTTACTTCAGGATTTTGTTTCCTAAAAGGTACGACCGCTTTGTACTCATACAATTCACTCAAAAAGATATCTCTGCTTTTTCAAAAATCCAACGTACTTCCTCTCTCGTTCCCTGTGTTATATTCTATTGTTTTAACTTCTGGAGGATTCTTCCTCTCTTTCCTCTCTCCCTCGCTCTCAATTTTCTTTAACTAAAAGTAATGGAGACCATTGCCTCTGATGTCTATATAGACAATTTCATGGATTGAACTTGTGATGCATTGGATTGAACTCATGACAATAGACATCACCACTTTCCATAAGATCCCACCTGCTATGTCATGCAAAAATAAAATTGCATGCAGATCCTAAAAAAACACTAACAATACAAAAGCTGATCAACTCAACTTGCTGACACAACAAGCTACGCAAGCAACAAGCTCTTCTATGGGATTCCTATTCCATCAAACCATGACCTATATGGAGCTAGGAGAAATCACAATGGGCACTATGCCTTGTAGAAGTAAACTAATAAAGCATTCACAAAATTCAAAATCTGCATGAGATTACCTTTTGACTCTGCAATTGAACACCCTAACCCTAACTGTCCAATGCAATCCCTCATCTGTGCATTGACCAACATCACAGGGGCACTGTATAACTGAAAAAGAGGTATTATTATGTAAAGTAGAGAGGATATCATATGAGAATGCAGGAAGTAGTGTCTATGTACTAGCAAACATCTAGTTTTTGGTGACTCCTCATTAGTCATAAATTGGATGAAAGGTGAGATACATATCCAAAATGTTCTT
>SNQJ01S0223379.1:0-14869 GCA_010110895.2 Picea sitchensis
TTGATAACATTGTGTCATGAGCGGTAGATCACTGATTTGATAACACCATTGGAGGGTACATCATCGAGTTTGTTGTTGACAGAGTAGAGTCATATAGCCAAGCCGAGAGATATTTCTTTAAGGGACCCAAAGGAAAAATTTTACACTTTCTAAAGTTGAGGATCAAGATGTTTGCATGAGAATAAAATCTTGAAGATACAATAGCTGGTCAGATTGGAAAAGGCTAATGTTCAAGAACTCAGACAGTGACAACGACACAGAGGCTGGACACACACGCAGTGGGAGAGCATTCATAGAAGTTCCTCTTGCAAACTAGTTTAAGCATAACTATGGGGATGAGGGTTTCTACAGTGGAGAAGAGGTAGATATGACAAACGAAGAGAATCCAGAATCCGCCAGGGAAGAGGAAGGGAAAGCTAAAGAACCTCACCGGGAAGAGCCATAAACTTCAGGAACCAGGTATACTGTTGAAGTAGGTACTATTATTACTCTTGTTGATTCAACAGTGTTAAGAAATCAGAGTAATCAGAGTCACTAGAGCGTTTAGAGAACTGTCACTAGTAGTCCACCACATACTCAGTCAGGAAACCTAGGAAGATCTATGGAAGATGAGATGAGGTTACCAACCTTTAGAGGAGATGGATCTAAAGACCCTGAGCAACATTGGTTTCTCTGTGAAGTCATGTGGATTATTAAGAATATCACCGACGAATATGTCAAACGAGATTAGTTCAATACTACCCTAAGAGATCACGCATTGAGATGGTACATGAAATTTGTCCAAGGAGATACACCTAAACCGTTGAATTCCATTAAGACTTCGTTAATTGTAGAATTCAAGAAACCTAAGTCAGAATCACAGTGCATTACATAACTAAAATAAATCAAGCAGAGAATAGTTGAACCCGTGTGGGAGTTCGATCAGAGATTTAAGACCTTCACAGGCCATCTGAGTTTTCAAATCCCAGATGAGCAAAACAAGGAATGGTTCATTGTTTCTCTCTTACCACACATTAGAGTTCCTCTAATGAAACATAAGATTTCTTCGCAGGTTGAGGCGATGGAGATCGCCATGAAGTTAGAATCAACCGCTATGGGAGAATCCAGCTCAGGTATGAGTCAAATCTTGAGTCAGCTAACTAGTTTGTCTCTGTAGGTAGAAGATATGAAGAAAGACAAGGGAAAAGATAAAAGAGAAGACATCTAGTGTATTAGATGAAAATCAAAAGGCCATGACAAGGAGAATTGTCCCCTATTCCATGAATCCTTTTCCTCAAGAGCTCAGAGCCCCTTGAAGCAAGTTACCCTACCCTGGTGTAAGGTATGTAGAAATCGTCATCACCCTGGTGAATGTTACTATCTGAAAAAATATGTCCAGACACCCACAAATATGTATTGCATGTTCTGTAAGTCTATGGGGCATGATGATAGGGATTGTAGGGATTACGATCTCATGCATGAAAGGTCGAGGGATATATACAAAATTCAAGGCAAAGTACAGCAAGAAGGACGCATTGCATAGTATAAATCCCTTGGGAGAGGAAACTTCAACCCTTGCGGTGGATTCAGAGGAAGAGGGAGAGGAGGAGGTATGGGACGAGGATGAGGACAGATCATCTGTTATAACTGCGCACAACTAGGACACTTGGAAAGGGACTGTCAGAACCCTTGCACTACTTGCAGCTACTGCAGCTCATTTGAACATGTTATAGAAGATTGTCTTGTGCTACTAGCCAAACTTCAGGAGATACGAGGATCTCAGCAAAACCCGCAAGTACAACTAATATACGTTGAACATCATGAAAAATACCCTAGAGTCATTTTTATCACTAGAGGAGGTGTTGTTACAGGAGAATACTGACTGAACCAAGAAAATACTATAGAAGAATCAGGAGTCAGGAAAGTTGTTTAGAAGACACAAACTTTTGATGCAAATAAAGAAAAACAAATATTTGAGGAGGCAAGAAAAGAATTCAGGGGAGATCAAGGTTCTTCATCAAAGAAATGACCAGAAGTAAGAGAATATGGAATGTCTCTGGCATTCGATCAGTCTACTCTGCCAGGAGAAGGAAAATAGGTAAGAAAGCTCATGGAATTTTTATATACTTGTATTAAGTTGATTCAGGATGAAAGCATTGTCCAAGAGCTTCAAAATTTAATCAGACAATATGAGCTAGGAAAGATAGATCCCTTAATGAATAGAGAAGTACACCAAGTATCAAAAAGGAGAAGGAAAAATACAAAACTACACTTGAATGCTCAAATTGGAGAGTATGATATAGATTATGTGGTCCTCGACTTAGGGTCAGAAGTCAATGTCATGATGAAGAAGACCTGGGCAGTGATGGGAAAACCAAAGTTGATATATTCCCTTATCAGGCTTAGGATGTCCAATCAACAAGTTGTAATCCCCTTTGGAAGATTGAAACATGTACCTGTGGACATCGACGGAGTAAGGATCTTTGCAGACTTTGAGGTGATTGAGATAGTTGATGATAGTTGTCCTTACCCTACGTTGTTAGGAATTGATTGGGATTTCAATAATTCCTCTGTGGTTGATTTAAAGAAAAGAAAAATGACGTTTGAAGGAGATGGCCTTAGGGTCATCGCACCTTTAGATATTGATGAAGGTCATAGATACACATAACCCATCAGAGAAGAAGACCACACATATGAACTAGAAAACATATACAAATTAACAACCAGACAACAAGACTACATTAATCCTACGGCGGATGGGAATTTGAGTTGGCGAAGTGACAGTGCATGTTCATCGGATTTAGAAGAAGCACTGGAGAACTGGAAGAACAAAATGTACGAAGTATCTACAAGGATATGTTCTAGATTAACCCGAGAAGTTCGATGTATCGGCACAACAGTAAGTAACTTGACCACCTTTGACGGTATAAATCATTTAGAAGCATTCTTGGTGAACTTTTAAGAAATTGTACCAACATAACAAAGATTGTTGGCAATGGATGAGGCCCTGAAATCAACTCCAGCGAGATGGTGGGGGACACACAAAAACAATATTATAGACTAGGTACAATGTCGCACTTTGATGACAACGCGGTTCCCAGAGAAAGTAGAAGGTTGCAAAGTCAGATACACAGGACGGAGTTGCCCGAAAGACCATGTGTGAAGTTGCGAGGAAGCCTGGAGCAACATTCCTCAAGAGCAGTGGGTGCAAAAATTCATCAACACACTGGACACAACCCCTATAAATTGGTACCTTCAAGCAGAACTGTGCCTCATCACTACAGATTGGGAAGGTATGACCCAAAACTTTGTAACTACCTTCTTATTTGAAAGCCAATATCCTATAGTGGATCAAGTATTACAGATTGTAATACAGAAAGTGTTCGAGGAGGAACCTAGCTTCCCTTTGGAGAAAGAAGAGGATGAATGGACTGCGCCTCTTCAGAAACTGCAAGGTTGTTACAATATCAATACTGATGAAGATGATGATCCTAGTAAGGTGAACATCGCCGAAACAGAAATCCAAAGAGACATAGAAGGACCGGGAGTTGAGATACCTTTCATTGGAAAGTTGATCAAGATCAAGAAAGTCAATATTGGAACAGAGAAAACACCGAATCTTGCCAATGTTGGAGACTATTGGGATGATTTCACTATTGTCAAGATTACAAAGTTACTGCATGAATATTAGGACTTGTTTCCAACCAAGTTCACTAATATGTAGGGAATTAAAGGGCTTATGGGAGAGATGAGGATCCCTTTGAAATCAGATGTCAGACCAGTCAAACAGAGACCTTACAGATTGAACCCTAAATATAAGGAGAAACTGAAGATTGAGCTGAACAAAATGCTGGAAGCAGGGATCATAGAACCTGTCGAAGAGTCAGAATAGATTATCCTTATGGTGGTACAAGACAAGAAGACATGAGAGATCAGGATCTTCATAGATATCAGGAAGCTGAACAATGCATGTTTTCATGACCCATTCGCTATGCCATTCACTGATGAAGTGTTAGATAATGTAGGAGGCTAGGAGGTATATTCTTTTACAGATGGATTTTTAGGATACCATCAGATCCAGATTGCCAAGGAAGATCGCCATAAGACCACATTTTCAATAGAATGGTGATCCTACCAATATACAATGATGCCATTTGGATTGAAGAACACCCCAACCATCTTTTCTAGGATGGTGTTTGAAGCATTCAAGGATTTTCTACATAAATTTCTAGAAGCATACTTCGATGACTGGATTGTTTTTAGTTTATTGAAAAATCACATTGAATGTCTAAGGCTAATGTTGGACAAGTGCAGGCAGTGTCAAATTTCCCTAAACTTGAAGAAATGCATCTTATTTTCACCATTTGGAGTGTTGTTAGGTCATATTGTATGCAAGAAGGGATTGTTGGTAGACCCATCTAAAATTGCAATTATAGTTGATCTGCCCCCTCCTACTTCAGTCAAACAACTGCACACTACGATGGGACATACTAGATACTATAGGAAGCTCATTAAAGGCTATGCACAGATTATTGCACCCATGGAGAAGCTTTTGAAGAAAGACTGTCAGTTTCATTAGACAGAAGAATGCCAACAGAGTTTTGACACACTGAAACAGAAAATGGTTACTGCACATATTCTAGTTTTCCCAGATTGGAGTAAGGACTTTCATGTGCATGTCGATGCATCTTCCTTTTCATTAGGAGTTGTGTTAGCACAACCGGGATCTGGAGACATCGACCACCCGTTAGCCTTTGTTAGCAGAAAGCTATCAACAAATGAGATTAATTACACCACCACTGAGAGAGAAGGGTTAGCCATGGTGTATTCACTGCAGAAGTTCCTCCACTACTTGTTGGGAGGACAATTTAAAATGTTTACTGATCACTCCACGCTGAAATACCTAGTCAAAAAGCCAATGTTGGAGGGGAGAATATGCAGATGGCTTATGATATTTCAGGAATATGATTTTGAGATCGTGGTTAAGTCGGGAAGAATGAACAAAGGTCCTGACCACTTTTCGAGGTTGGAACATGGAGAAGAGCCTACTAGTTTGGAGGATACATTGTCGGATGCACAGTTGCTAGCCATTAGAAATATTGATGATCACTTTGTAGAGATAGTCCAGTTCTTGTCAATAGGAATGGCACCTAGTGAATATACAATCACCCAGAAGAAACATCTAGTAGTGCACGCTGCATACTTTTCACTCATAATTGGGCAGCTATACAAGATGGGACCTGATGATATATTAAGGAGGTGTGTTATGGAGGCAGAGAGATCGTTGATCCTTGTCGAAGCTCATGAAGGCATCACAGGAGGACACTACGTAGAGAAAGCAATAGCACAGAAGATTCTTAGGGTTGCCTTTTGTGGCCTACTCTACACAGAGATGCTAAGGACTATTACAGAGCCTGCGATGCATGTCAAAGAGTTGGGAAACGATCCAGAAGAGATGAAATGCATTTAGCACCACATTTGACCCTACAATAATTTGAGAAATGGGCCATTGACTTCGTAGGACCTATAAAACCACCAAGAAAGCACACAAGAAAGCGTAGGACAGAGTACTTGACCAGATGGGCCAAAGCAAGAGCAGTTAAGGATTGTAGTGAAACTGCAGTTGCACGCTTCATATTTGATGACATCATAACCCATTTTGGATGCCCAAAGACCCTTATGAGAAATCAAGGCACACATTTCATCAATAAGACCATTGAAGCTATGACTGAGGAATTTGCAGTCCACCATTAGAAGAGCATGCCTTACCATCCACAAGCGAATGGGATAGTTCAAGCATTCAACAAGACCTTGGAGACGACGTTGACGAAGATTTGCATTGTGAATAGGAATGGCTGGGATTTAAGAGTACCAGTAGTAATATGGGCCTGTAGAACCACTTGCAAGGAGCTAACAATGTAGACCCCTTTTAAGTTGGTTTATGGTCGAGAAGTCGTTGTCCCAATGGAATATTTGGTACCAAGCCTAAGAATCATTGCCTTTACAGGTATGGATGACACTGGCGATGTTCAAGAGAGGCTCACGCCGTTGGTCGAACTAGAAGAAGACAGATTTATTGCAGGATTCCATCATCAAGTACATAAGGACAGAGAGAAGGACTACCATGACAGGCACATCAAGAAGAGGGCATTTAAGCAAGGTGATTTGGTATTGGTATATGACAACAAGTTCATGAATCATCCAGGAAAGTTTTGAATGCATTGGCTTGGACCATACGAGATTGCCTATGTTACAGAAGGAGGAGTTGCGCAGCTGAAGACTTTGAATGGAGAATGGAAGGAAGGGTTGGTGAATGGGAGACAGTTGAAATTGTATTATGACAACCAGTTGTCTCGTGGCTCTTAGTAAAAGCATGAGGAAAAGGGTCTAGGTACTAGGTGCAGTTGAAACTAGGTACCAGAAACAGAAAATACAGTCTGCACAAGGAAGGGAGGCATGGAGTAGAAATCAAAGGTTGCCCTATGCAGTCTAAAGTCGCAGTAAAATAGAAGGATCAGATATGAAGTGCCTCGGGACGAGTCATAGGTGAGTGTTGGGGGCCTGTTGGCCCTTGGTTATGGAAGCAAGCGAAGATCAAGGAAGAAAAGGAGAAATGCAAATTGCGCAGAAGACACAGTGACTGATACTAGGTCGAAGTGACCAAAAGAGAAGAAAAAATGGATCGAAGTAAGAAAAATAAATTCGTTGGATGAGGAGATTGAGGATGATAGATCAGCAAGGAAGACGGATCGTGGACAACTCAACAAGCGAAAAAATCCATCGTTGGATGCTTTGGGGCACCGCGTGAGAAGGAAGGAAAGACAGGCTGGCGAAGCCCTAAAAACATGGGCCAAGTTGACCTAGGGTTTTAGACACCTAGGGTTTCGGTATCTAGGGTTTTGACACTTAGGTCCCGGCCTAAGGCTATCGGTGAGCTATTGTAATGTATAAATAAGAACCTAGATGAGGGAAGAGGGTGGGTTCTAGTTTTTGTTATTGGCATGAGTGATTATTGTTGTGTGAGAGAGAAGTTCTAGGTTTAAGAGCTTTATGGTATTGTAAGATATTCATCTAGGTGCGGAGATTAGTCCTGCAACTGGGTGTGCAGGAAGGGGAGAGACAGAGAGGAGAAGAAAGAAGATCTGTTAGCTAAGAGCGCAGACAAGAACTGTATGCTTCATATTAATATATTGTAAAGAAAAGTTATGTGGATGTATCCCTAGAGAGAGGGTGAACCACGTATATCTTGTGTTGTGTGTGATTGATGCTCTGTTCTTTTCCATTTGATATACTTATATTGCATTGTTCTGTTAGATATGATAGATAGTTGTGCGGAGTAGATCTGAGCTGGTAAGTTATATATAAATTATGTATTGTTCTTGTATTGGATCCACTTGGTATTCCCTTTGGTTGTAGATATCTCTATCCTGCAACCCCCCCATAGTTGCTTCAGGTGAGACTGCATCTGCCTCGCAGGTGTTGTCGAAAGGGCCAGTAGTTAGGGCTTGTTGGTGCACTCTTGGAGTTGAACCCTGGGTCTGCCCCTGTGCGAACAATGTATTCCTTCCATAATTTCTGACATTATTTGTTGGGATTCAAATTCAATATGTATAGAGACTATTATGCGCTCAGATATATAGTGAACAAGCCAGTGTTGGGGGGGAGAATTTCCATATGGTTATTGTTTTTCCAGGAGTATGATTTTGAAGTTATTGTGAAACTGGGAAAACTAAATGCAGGACCAGACCATTTTTCACAAATAATGACAAGGGAAGATGCAGGGAACTTGAATGATAGCTTACTAGATGCACATTTGTTTTTAGTCCAAATGGTAGATGACCACTTTGCAGAAATTGTCCAATACTTGAGCACATACATGGCCCCACCCGATATGACAGTAGCCCAGAAGAAACAGTTAGTGATTAAATAAATATATTATCAATTGATCGTAGGAAACTTATATAAGTTAGGCATATATGGGATACTGCAATGATGTTTTCTAGAACATGAAAGACCCATAATTTTAACAGAAGCACATGATGGAGTTGCAGGAGGAAATTACACAGGAAAGGCGACAATGCAGAAGATCTTGTGTGCAGGGATATGGTGGCCTACCCTCCATAAAGACATGAAGGAATATTTCTAGAGCTACGATATTTTCCAGAGAGCAGGAGGACCATCATGAAGGGTCAAGATTCCTTTGAATCTGCAAGTTACCTTACAAGCGTTTGACAAATGGGAAGTGGATTTTTTTGGACCAATTAACCCACCAACGAGAAGAAAAAAATCCAAATACATAATTACCATGAAAAACTATTTGACGATATGGGCAGAAGCAGAACCAGTTACAGATTGCAGTGCAGAGATAGTTGCACGGTTCTTGTTTGAGAACATAGTTACAAGATTTGGGTGTCCTAAAGTACTTATGAACGAACAGGGGACTCACTTTTTGAACAAGAAAATTGCATCACTATCCTAAGAGTTACAGATACAACATCCAAATAGCACTCCATATCACCCGCAAGAAAATGGAATGGTGGAGGCCTTCAACAAGATACTGGAGAATGCACTAACAAAGGTATGCAATGTAGGGCGAGATGACTAGGATTTAAGGATCCATGTATTTCTTTGGGCTTATAGAACTACATGCAAGAAGTTGACATGAAATACACCCTTTAAGTTAACCTACATTCAAGAATCAGTCATGCCCATGGAGTTTCTTGTACCGAGTCTACGCATTGTTGTGATGACAGACCTTACAGATTTTGATGCAGTAGAGTAATGACTATCACAGTTACTAATACTACAGGAAGATTGGTGTATTGCAAGATTCCATCAACAAGTATAGAAATCACGAGAAAAGGCATGGCATGATAGACACATCAAGCAAAAGAAGTTGCAAATAGGATATCTAGTACTGCTTTACGACAACAAGTTCTTACAACACCAAGGGAAGTTGAGGACACATTGGCTAGGACCATACATTATCCGATATGTGACTGATGTAGGTGTTGTTCAGTTAAGAAATTGGATGGAAAATTCATGGAAGGAATAGTGAATGGGAGTCAGCTAAAACTATATAGGGACAGTTGTCCTTCCACGCACTAGCGTACGTTAAAATTGTATCGTAGTGTACTAGAGGCAAGAAAAGACAGAAAAAGAATGAAAAAATAAGAAAAACAGGAAAAAGAAAGAAACGAGTTAAGGAAAGAGGTCGAAAGTTGAGGGGGAAAAGAAGTTTTGGTTATGCATAAAGAGGAAAAGTAGTAAATTTTCACATATAAGAGAAGAGTGAATAGAAGGAAACATAGATGAAGAAAACAAGATTACGCAGAAGGAAGAGATCGCGCAGACCAACAAGACTGTGCATATGACAACTAGATGCATTTAACAGAATCCATGATGGGACATATAATAAAGAGATATCATGATGATGAAGTAGTGGCGCTATGTACCATTAAATACAAGATATCTTGACCGATTTCCAAATCAAATAGAGAATTCACCAAATATATAGAGTGATGGAGCAATAAAAGTAGGTACTGAATGACAACCATCAGTGGATTAGATGGAGAGTTTAGGCACAAAAGGAAACTACAAATGACAATGAAGTTTAATAGCACACAAAGTACCAGTGAGGGAATATTATTGTTCAAAGTTTACATTGAGAGCAGAAGATTGCATAGACGAAGAGTCGACGTTACAGAGCCCGAGTCCATAACAGAGTCCCATAACCAAGTAGAATTTGAAACCAAATTCACAAAGGAGGATGGCACCTAAGGCAACAACAACATTAGCCTCAGTACCAAATAAATCACACAAGTATCCTGCAACATCGTCGGTAGCAGAAAAAACACAGGAGGCATCATCCTCAGCCAAAATATTCCCCAGGGATTATATCCCACCGATAAATCCATCAGCAGAACGTATCCACTTACAAAAGGAAGAAAGATATCCATAAGTTGAACCACTGATTCCATAGGGAGTCATCGTAGATGGGGATATGTTAGGTATGATACCAACTCTGAAGTACATTGACCATGATATCATTGACGAAAATAAGTTCCTGGAGCTCGTACCCAATGAGTTTTTGATGAAATCTATTAGTTCTGAGACCCACATGATCATCATAGAATCACATGTGTGCACAAGGGGGTTGCAGAAAGTAGGTCTTATAAACCTATTATACATACCAAATTTGGTCGGAGCCAGGAGATCAACGCATGCATGAAAATGTTTCTAAGTTGTGTGCATGGAGGATACATGTGGCTTGACAGGCCAGTATCCATTGATATTGATTTGATAGTGTGTATTACAGGTCTTTCGTCACAGGGACAGGACCCTGCATCCTTATTTTTTTATAAGAAGAATGAGAAATCTCTCGCTGAGAGAATGAAAGATAAATTTCATACATTTTGTGGAAAGTGTGGTTTGGATGTTGCTAGCATATGCGACCCGATGGTAAGTTTTGTGACACAATCCTTAGCCTGCAAGATGTTGAAGAAGTGCAAAAAATATCAAGTCCCAATAGCAGTTATAGAAGTTATAGAACGATGTGTATAGGGTGTCCAAATGAACTAGGAAACATTTTTGTTGAACCAATTCTTGATTGACTGTGAGTAAGCGTAGGACAAGGGGAAAAAATTCCACTACTCTTGGTTATTGATCCTAATCGCGCTATCATCCTGGAGAGAGCCAGACAATAGTGATTTTTTGGGACTCAAGGAGAATCCTTTCTTAGTCACATGTTATCATAACCTTTGGTACACTACACATAAGGCACGCCATATAGACACTAATGTCGCATTCTATATCTACAAGGAAACTCTCAGAGATAGCATAGAGAGGACCCCACGCATACTACCTTAGGTGGTCGAGGAATACAAGGAAGTGGCATGTTTTAAGAAAGGGTACCACCACATGTACGTTCAAGAGGAGAAAGACCCAAACCAATAGTGGCTACCAACACAATACATACTGATAGAAGAGGATATGAACAACATCATGGACGATTGGGACGATGAGTGGAATATTCCACCCACAGAGACAGAGCCATCAGTGCAGCCAAAACTGAAAGTATATGACATCGATGAGGAGGAAGAGGAAGAAGAATATGATCATGAAAAATGGAAGGGCCTAGAGGATCCATTACCACCGTCATCACCACGCAATGAAATGAAGAAAAAATAGCCAACGACAAGAAGACCCGAACAAAAATTTCCTAAGCGCAAAGTCGTTCAGGAAGTCATTATTCAGGAACTAATAGAAGAAGGGTTGGAGAAGATTAGTGACCAAGTAAAATAATTCATTGATGACACATTTCATCACACAACACAACAACATGAAGAGATGAATAAACGTATGCAAGCATAGATGGTAGAATTGCGACAGTTATTAGAAGCCACAAATATCGCACCAGGGTGACAAATGGAGGAGGAACCAAAAACCAACACGACCAAAACTAGAGAGGCAGGACCAGTGATATCCCAATCCTTGTCAGTCACTAGAGAATGAAAGCTAATTAGTCTATCCATAGGGGAAATCGATTTCCCCACAACTAATATGCAAGAGCAGACCATGTGTTGTTTTCAAAAAATGTCACATCTATGCATCCAAGACATTGGCCCATCCATTTGCATACTTTGTCAAACATATTGTTGAGGTTTCCTTCTAAAAATCCATTTTTTGGATAATGTACGCACCCTACTGCACTAATATCCAGCGTACACACGTGAGATGCATGATATTTATCCCACGTACATATTCTTTTTGCACGCTAGTTATCCCGCATTTACCTCCAAAAGTTACAAAAAATATAAAATTGCACGTATTTCGGTGGATTTTATGGGTTATGGAGGGTTTCCTAACCATTTTACCCCTTGTATCCCATCCCCAAACCAAATAACCATATTTTTCTCATATAAAAAGAGGTCTTGGGAATTCATTTAGACATATGAACAAGAGAATAACAAAAATCTACCAAAATCCTTTCCCTCTCATTGCCCAAGTTTTGCATCTTGCTCTAAGTTTTAGCCCCAGCTTTCCCCTCCATGCACTCTCCCTATGCAACCCTTATTCCCTTGATGGCATGTTGGTTGTGAGAATTCTATGTGGGATTGGTGCACTTGGAGCCACGATGCATGAGCTCGGACTTGGTTTGTAGAGAGGTGTTCTCAAGCAAAGGTTGTAACCTTTCGTCTTGAATTTGAATAAAAGAGATTATCTTTGTCCAAAAACCCTATGTGTTTATGTTCTTGTTAATTTGATCATTTATATCTATATTTAGGATTTTAAGTGATTACTAGAGATTGTATATGTTGTTGTATTGTATTTTTAACCCCTTGCAGGTCAAATTTGGGAGGAGATATGTGATCTAAGAGGCATCAATAAGTGGAAGAGGTCTACATCAACCGTAAGGATTCAAGGTGCACTCATTAACCTTCTCTTCTCTCTTTCTCTTATCACTTAGTCTAGATTGTTTTGGGGTAGATTAGAGATAAATAAATATTATGTCACCAATTTTCAAATCTAGGATGGACTATTATGCCATATGGTCCACCTCTTTTTTCCCACAAGAGAGCGTGCAAAGCTTGTTTGGGAGGCTCACTACAGTCAGATGGCACGCCATTTTGGTGTGGAGAAAACTGTGGTCGTTCTACAGAAACATTTTTATTGGACAAAATGATATGGATTTATGAGTGGAATGAAAGGAATAACAGATTGAATACAATAACATAGAGATATGGATGGCAACAACAGAGGTCCAGTGAACAATAACTTCTATTGAATAAATAAAATAGGTTGAAATTGTAAAACTGCAGAATTGAAAAAAACTTGCTCGAATGGTGGTAGTTATCTCTGAGAAGAGATGTAGTTGCTACACGCATCCGTCTAAGCAGAATGATTACAATGAGGCTCCAGAGGAATTTTTAACATTACTCATTAATGCCAAAACCCTATACATCCAAAAACCTAACCCTAGGAGATGAAACGCCAAAAGTTATGTGGGTCACGATGAGTAAGTTGGTACCTCAACTTCCTGGGGTCATAACTTTTGCATTTTTAGGTGTGTGATAGCCCGTTGGAAAGGTATTTTGGAGAAATACACATTATATCATAAACATTTGACTTCATATACATTTTGATTGTGGTAAGCCAAAAAAACATTGTTTAGGGCCCCAAAAAATCCCTGGAAGTACAAAAAGATGAGTTGACATGAAAAATTCCAAAATAAGCTAGTTGGATTAGGTGGGAAGCCACCGATATCCACTTGGAAGCTATGTAGGGCTTCAGACAGCCCCATAAGTGTAGAACACACAATTACAAAGAATTACAGAAGAATGTATTGAACTAAAAACTGTCAAGAGGAGCCAGTTGAAATAGGTGGGTGGCCACCAATATCCACCTGGATCAAACTTCGACAAGACATCAACAAGTATATCAGATATTGCATCCCCTGTTCCATTGTGAATCCAGCCATCAATAAGTAAGGATTATACACCCCTCTTCCTACTCCTGAGAGGACTTGGAAATCCATCCCGATGGATTACATGTCTGGCCTTCCGTCCACCAAAAACGACAATGATTTTGTATTTGTGGTGGTTGATCGATTTTCGAAGATGGCCATTATCACAGCCTGCAAGAAGAGCATCATAGTGGTAGATAATGCCAAGATCTTCTTCGAATGGGTGTGGGTCCATTTTTGGATAACACATACCATCACCTCATATCGGGACAGTAGGTTCCTCGACACATTTTGGTCGAGTCTCTGGTCACTGTTGGACACCAAGCTCACTAAATCCACTTCTTTCCACACCCAAATTGATGGCCAGATAGAGGTCATAAATCAGATGATTGTGCTCATCCTACACATGTACAACTCTAAGCATATATGTACATTGATCTGGATTATTTTCGGCACGAAATGAGAGCGGAGATATAATAAAGAAATGCACAGAGATATCGCATGTATTCAATAATATAACAAAAATGTATCATATATGCAACCATAAACACAGATATATAGTAATACACGATTTCTATTAATGAAAGAAATGTACAGAGACTGTAAAATACATAGTGAAAGACTCGCTAGAATGGTGGTAGCTTATCTCTGAGAAGAGATGTGATGGCTACTCGCATTCGCAAGAAGATGATTACAATGAGGCTTGGAAGAACTTTTTACAATAGACAGGAATGACAAAATTCCTAGACATCCAAAAACCTAACCCTAGGAGATGAAGCGCCAAAAGTCATGTGGGCCCCGTTTGGGTAAGTTAGTACATCAACTTCATGGGGTCGTAACTTTTGCATACGATCTCCGTTTGGGGCGCTTGATAGCTTGTTGGAAAGATCTATCCGAGAAATACAACGCTTCGAGAAAAAATAACATCCTAGATGCTATTTTGCCAGAGAAACATACCCAAAAAAACATCATTTAGGGCCTCAAAATGGCCCCGGAAGTTCAGGACCCGAAAAAACTGCTAAAAATAGTAAATTGCCAAAATTGCCAGAAAACTGTTTTGAGCCAGTCGGAAAAGGTGGGTGGCCACTGATATCCACCTGGATCAATCCTCCCTCCTTAGGAAGCAATGGTCTCCATTGCATTGAGTTCCCGGGGGAGAGGGAAAAGTGTTTGCTGGATCTGCATCTGGGTGAGTTGCTTGTATTGCTAGAGACGTCGCGTTGCTTAGTTTGTGGAAGTCTGTCATGAAGCTGTTGAAGTTGAGGTTGTTCAACAAGTCGAGCTACATGAGAGGAAGGTGTGCAGAAGTAATATTTGTGCTTTGTTGCAACCTTGTCGACCTGCTTCTGTTGGATAGAAGGTGCAGGGGGTGAGACTGTAGTGGTTGCAATGTCCTTCTGTTCCCCTTTTGAACAGATTGTGAAG
>SNQJ01S0223380.1:0-14869 GCA_010110895.2 Picea sitchensis
CCCAACTCTTCCAACTCAGGCCCTAAAATTCGATATGGAGCTCTTGTCGGAGGTTGCATCCCAAGATCCAACTTAATACGATGGTCAACGATGTGCCTAGGTGGGATCACTTTTGGCAATGAATCAAGAATTAAATTTGTGAACTTGTCCAACACATTCGCAAGACCTTGCAGAATAGGCATCCCTAGTTCCCAATGACTGCTACAAAAATTTGCGATTTTGGGTGCCAAGCCATCCTCTTCATGCTTAGTGTAGAGACAATTTACACACTTCCATCTGATTTCCTTGCTATTGTGTGCACAACACAAGGCTTCCACTCACCAAGTATAATCAACTTATTTGCAATTGGCATGAGCATCGACTACTTCCTCCTTAAGAACTCCTGGCCAAGAATGCCCTGAAATTCATCCATCACCAACACTATGAAATCAACCTGACCCTTCCACTTATTGAATTGAATGTGAATTGTGGATGCAGTCGCAATTGTTGCACCCACCTTAGAGTTGACTTCCTTGACTGAAGCTCCACGTGATTCAACTCTAAGTCCAAGTTCACTTGCCAATTCTGTCCACAATAAATTATGTAATTCACTAGAGTCAACCAATGCCTGAATTTCCCTTCCTTTGATGATCAAGTATGCAAAACAAATTTTATGGTCACACTGCCCTTGGTTTCCATCCAAGGCACCTATCCACCACAACCTTCTATCCCTAGAAGTATATGGTGCACAACTTGTTAAGGGAAATGAACAACGACAATTTAACAATGAACTTTACCTCTTTTTGAAGTGGGTTGCTGATGGGTATAACACAACATCATCTCTACAAGGTCTATGGGGAACATTTCGGTCCCACTGCTCTTGGCCCCAAGCCACTCCATGATGTGTCCTCTAAAACTACAACGTACATCTTCACTCCACTGAAGTGCACCCTAAGGCATGGTGGAACACATGACCATGCTTCTTTAAACCAACCACGACCTGTAGTAGTAGTTCAAGATCATCCTCCACCTTGGTGTGGCACCCAACACCCTCTGACACTATTCCACATCCGTTCACAAGGTCACTCCAACACTTGTTCCAAGTGCTATCCCCATGAGGGCCCAAGTGTCCCAAGCATATTCTTGGTCGAAGAATGATAACAAAGCTACTCAAACCTATCAAGTTGCCCTCTCGACATAGTGCTTCCTTTTGAAACATGATGAAGAGCACCCAATACAATTCTAAAAGCAACTTCTTAGAGAAGCTGTGCTCTCATACCACTTGTCATGGACCTAAGATTATTTCCTGAATTTTTTCATTATGTCAACTCTGTTCATGCAATACTATGTTGTCTCAACCAACTTGTGCCTACTACAATTAGACTACATTTATTTGCTCAAAGTTTTTCCATAACTTTGTTTCAAGCTATAATTGTTAAATGCACCTAATCCTACTCAACTAAAATTGTCTAACAATGACACTAGAGGTACATCCAATCACAACCCTACAAAAAAATCTGCAACAATACTTATACTTAGCTAATTTAACAATTGTGCAACATAAACATATATGAAACCAAACATTCAATACATACAGAACCTCCACAAGGCATAACATATGTGGACAGAGGGCACCTCCCAACTTAATTATATTCTCAATAAACTGTCTTTTACTGTATGGTTAATATAATGTAATTTTAAATATGTATACCTAATAGCATGGTTAGCTATGAAATATCGTATAATGACAACTTGGTTTTATTAGAAAGATGGATTGATTGTGGTTATGCTTGTGTATTTATCATATGAAAGCTTGAAGCTAGAAATGTTAATATGAAGTTGTACACATTGAACTATGAAAAAGAAAGAGATGGAACTATGAAAATTTTATAATTCATGATCATGATTGTATCCCAATACCTATCCCATAGTTCATGATTCTGTTTAATGCTTAAGGTTTCAGTCAGTTTAATGTTTACCATCATATTCACCTCAGAGTTACACCATGCGGCATGTATAGTGTTATACGTTTTATTATCATGTTGGATTGTGTTAATTAGGGAGGAATTTTTTCTTCCCAGTTACTTTTTCAGTTACTTTTTCGGTAGGTTATTTGACTTACTTTTTCGGTAGGTTATTTGACTTCTAGTTTTTCTGATTTCAGAATTTTGATCGATTTTTTTGAATATTTGAGTTAGTTTAAAATGAGACAAAATCCCTCTTCTAAGAATACATGGAACTTTATACATGGAATTTTGATCCATGCGAAATTAAAAAAAAATCTAACCAAAGCCAAAAAAATTTGACTGAAAAACAGATCTGTTGGTGACTCTACAGATCTGTTGGCTCTTGGCTCCCGAGTTAGCCAACTCCCTCGGGGAGTTGGCTAACATTTCTGATCACATAATGAATTACAAGCGTTCAAACTCTCAACTCGCTCTCATCTCCCAGTCCAAAAAACTGCGATTATTTCATGTCACCGAAAGTACAGTACAACAGCAGTGGATGCAATGGGTACATATGAGTGCATAGGTACTTTTTCCATTCGTTATTTCGTAGATTACCTACTACAAATACATTTCAGATTGAATTCTAGTAGTAATCTCAATCCCAATTAGTTGTGGGAAATGAAATTTCAATCTCAATCTCGATCCCAATTAGGGAACAAAATTTCAATCTCGATCCCAATTAGTTGTTGATATCCCTGCAGTTGACACGGATTTCTCCCTGGCTGCCAGTCAAAACACCAATTCTTCCCATCTTTACCATCGCATCTGCGAACTTTTGCTGCCACTCGATCAAGCTAGGGCCCGAGTTTTGGTTCACAATATTCAGTGTGTTTGGATCTGTAAGCAGAGTTGCATCGGAAGTAAACAAACCGCGGTGGGCTTTAACTTCGTCGTAGTAGATATTGTCGAGGCTGTCGGGCGTTTTACTGTCCATGGGCACGGTCGTCTGGTTGTTGCTGGAGCCGCCTTTGGGACACTTCGCCTTGAGCACCTGATTAGCATAATTAGGATCGAGAGACGGGTCCGTCTGAATAGTGCTGCTGAAGTTGTAGAGCCTTCTAGTGAATGAAGAGCAGTGCGACACACCAACTGTGTGTGCTCCTGCAACAAACCGAGATTATTATTCAATCGAGTTATAAGTCTTTCAAACAATATAGTCATCATGTATAAACATTAATATATAATTGTGTTTTTGCTGGGCTATGTACCGGAGAGTATAACCATGTCTTCTTGGGATAGACCTTTGGCTGCAAAATTCTGTGTGAGCTGCGTTACATTGAAAGTTGGGGCAGGTAGATTTGCCCGAATATCTGAAGCGAGTGAAATTCTTCCATCCCTTCGTCCAGCCGGAACAGCATAAGCATTCAAACTGAGAGGTACTCCAGGTGGAGAAGCCTGCGATCAATTACACATATTATTGGATCCATTACCAGAATTAACTCAGCATTGCTGCTATGCTGAAGGATGTTGCATATAGGACGTCAGAAGAAGGATACCAGTTTTGCGCTATCTCTAGCTGCAAACGCCAGGATGTCTGCACAGGAAACTGTTTTGGGGCAGATGGCCTCTAGCTTCGCTTTCGCTTTGTCAATCACATCGAATCCTGCAAGACTGGGATTGTTAGCAGGCGAGTCTTTTTCCGCCACGATGCCGAGTTTGGGGTTGGAATCGATGAGAACGGAGGCGTCGCATCCCTGAAAGTGCATGAGCCTCAACAGGTTAAGACCTATACGAAGTTTATATATGGATTATTTTTCTTAGAAGTCTCCAAAAAAACAGGAAGTTATTACAGATATTCTAACAATGCTTTATTGTACTGTAGTTTTTGAACAAGACGAGGAGCACTTATGTCCCTGATTTTGTCATTGGTTATGTTTCCGAGTGAATTGCAAAACAAGCCCAGCAGTGAAAATGAGAACAACTTTCAACAATTGTACACTGAAAACAAAGTCCAACAATTGCACACTAAAAACAAAGTCCACTCCACTGTAACAAAAAATAAATAGACAATGCTGTAATAAAAGGAGTAGGTTAATTAGGGAGCAATCTTCCTTCCTGAATTCTGTTTTTTTAGGTAAAAGGGTTTGAATCCTGTTAAATTTTCAAATTAAAAGGGTTTGAATCTCGTAAATTTTCAAATTTTTAAGGGTAGTTTGAATTTAGCATGGATCAAAGTTCCATGCATTTTAGAACCTTACTTTTAGGGGTTTTGCCTCATTTTAAATCAACTCAGATGCTTAGAAATCGATCAGAGTTTTGAATTGGCCAGAAATTTAAAAACAGGCCGCAGAAAAACCTGCAGGAAAAGTAACCCCATTTTATGCTCAAAAAATCAATCAGAAAATTCTAGATTAACCAAAAATTTAAAAGCGATCCAAAAAAAACTGCCTAAAAAAAGGGGAAAGATTGCTCCTTCCCTAGTTAGCCCACTCCGTAATAAAACATTGTACACTAAAAACAAAGTCCAACAATTGCACACTAAAAACAAAGTCCACTCCATTATTGTAAAAAAAAAAAAATAGACAATGATGGAATAAAACATTTGAATAATTCTCAACAATGCTAGAATTTCAAAAAATATAACAGCCCACAAAAATTCTGAACAATTATTGAATAACACAGCATCAAATCTCAGTAATTCAGATTACATATGTAAATGAAGTAGATTAAGATACAGATGCCTGACAGAACAATCCATTAGAGTACATCCATGGAACCTCACTTGGCTGTTCCAGGAAGCTCCCTTGGAGTAAAAAGCACTGAACAATATCAAACTGAAGTGGATTCACACGGACAAGTAGCATCCCTTAGAGAGCCCACTGCAAGACCCATCCAGTTCCTTTACAGGAGCCAGTTAAAGACACAAGAGCAATAGGGCAAAAACGATAGACTCACAGCACTCAATCTTCGCCATTTCACAACACTAAACAAAGATCAAAACATGTCAGCGTAAGACCCGCATTCAGATCTAAATCATTACCTGAAACAGATATAGAGCCTAAAGATTTCTGAAATCCAAAGTTAAAAGAGTCTAGTGAATAATGGCACTCCTGAGTGCTTAGGGGTGTGCTGCTAGATACTCGCCTGGGATAGCAGGATGTTGATGTATGGGAAAATCCTCCAAAGACATGTAAGGATTCCCGTATTTATAGAGTCCAGGAGCATGTTTGATATGCTTCACATTTATAGAGTTACATCATGGTATGCGGGTTCTTGAGTGAGTCGAGAGATTAGGTATAAGCTACAACTATCAGTGAAGGACAGAATGTGGTGGCGATATTAGTTAAATATAGTTTTATCAAATACGCCTCACAAATTATTTCGCTTCACCGTTATTCAAATTTCAAAGTAGCCCTCTTATTTTTATACTTGCAAATCCGAATCTCACAAATGCTATTTTGTACAGGTTATACTAAAACTTCTTCACACTGTATTTTGGTATCTATAATATATCCTGGTGTATTTCAGAGCGGGACATCATGCGTATTTTTCTGTCCCTGAAATCAGAAAATGATATACAAAGGATCCGATTCCTACACCTTAATATAGACTGGGAACTCATCAACCACTTCTTCTCTTCAGGGAAATGGAAATTTATTAGGCATTTTTTCATTTTTGAAGATGATATTAAAAGTAAACAATATTAGGAGTAAACCAAATTTTGTAAAAAGTAAAGGTTTATTTGATAACTTGTTTATTTAAAAACTCAGCATAACATATCATTTGAAAAATTGAACATGAACATATTGAACATGACGAAGAAAGAACACTCCTCAAAACAACACAAACTGCTCAAACCAAACCCAAATCCAATTTACATTAATATCAATTATTTCAGTGAAGTTGAAAATTAAACAGACTGCTCGCACTTAATATAAATCTCCTTTTGTTTGTCGTTGGATATGCAAGTCTATCCCCGCGTTCGCGTTAGCGTGTGAAGGGTCTGCATGTGGATGACTCTGGTCATCAGTTCATTTTAAAATCTATACAATTGGATTTTGCATGACCAGGTTCATCAGACAAATATTGGCCATTTTCCCAGTATTGGCGACATAGAATTGATTGTTGGAAGAGATAGATGGCTCTGGTCATAAGTTCATTTTAAAATTTATATGGTTGGATTTTGTATGACCAGGTTCGCCAGACAAATATTGGCCGCTTCCCCAGGTGACAGCGACGCCATAATTGATTGTTGGAAGAGATAGATGGCGCTGGTCATAAGTTCATTTAAAAATCTATATTGTTGGATTTTGCATGACCAGGTTCATCAGACAAATATTGGCCATTTTCCCAGCGATAGAGCCACAACTTAATTGATCGTTGGAAGACAGAGAGAAGGCACCATTTCTTCCATCCGCCTTCTAATGCCATGAAAGGATACGTGAATTATGGAGGAGAATCTGTTACAACTCTTAACGAAGTGGGTAGCTTGGCATCCATATCAGGAGCACATGAAATTTGATTTATATACTCAATGGCACGAATAAGAATCTTGGCCTTGTATTTTTTAAAATTATGGTGGGTTCAAATTTGTTTTAACATGGTAAAATTACGACAAATTTTTCAATAATTAATAAAAGGTAGAACATGGTAGATGTTGTTTGCCATTGCTTCATTGCCCACATGCATTATGTGGTCGAGGTTATTTTTATAAACTAAATAATTTAATAAATGTTATTTTGATTATAGGCTATAAAAATATGAATGTAATAAATGTTATTCTGATTATAAGTTATAAAAATTGATTTGAATTATAAATTCTAATAAAAATGATGTCAATTAAATTTAGTTTTGGTGATTGTGAAGAATGATTGTTGTTTTCTCATGAATTCAATTTTATACAAATTGCATCTTTCCATCTCAAGAACTATCAAGGTCAAATCGTTCTAAAGGTTTAGGGGTCGTTATTACCAATAAGGTTCTCATCTGCATAAGATCAAAATCTAACATGAGACCCCTATTTCAAATCCTCCAGTGTAGGTAGAAGTTTTCTACATATAGTGTGATCCACTCAATAAGCTTGAGATGTTGAAGGAAAGAGCATAGTCACGACCTCACAGAGAGGCATAAACAAATGAACCTGAGGAAGAATAGTAATATATAAAATTTGATCTTTTATACGTTCAAGATGTTTTACATCTTGCCTCTATTTATAGGAGTCTTGGAGAACTCTTGAGTGTCCATACCCAAGGGTTCTCGGAATGAGAGATATGTGATCAGCTAAGAATCCCGGTGAGTATGAAGCGGTGGAGGGAAGGAATCTACCATTTTACAGTGGTTGACGAGGTAGGTAAAAATTAATTCTTCCAACACTCCCCCTAATTTCCACTACTAATTACATCAATATTTATAATGCCAATGCTTCTCTCAAATACTCAAATTGGCCTTGTATTTAAAACCACATAAATGTCTACTGAGATTTATCCCTTTGTTGATCACTGATGTCTCTCATAATAGATGCATGCTCTTGGCTAGGTCTTTCATAAAGTCATGTCATCATCTTGATTTCTAACTAGGTTGGGCTTCCTTCAATGCTGCTTTATTTCACTAGCTTCCCTCATCACCTTGAAGTTTTAGCAAACTACCCCTAACCATTACAATGCTCAGGAACCATCACACAAAGTGGTTTCTAGTTGACCACAAACTTTTCTTACTGGTGACCTTGCATGATGGGGAAATTGTTTTACACCGCACTCACTCACTTGAGATTTCTTCACTCAGAGTTTTATCCTCAAACATTTTTTTGCTTTTCTTGTTTTTGTACACCCATAACACATTGATTAATGCTCAAACTTTTGCATCTTCCTTTTGACTAACAGTGATCATTGATGTCTACATATAAAAGAAGATCCATTGCTCCAGAGATACATAGATGCATTATCACTCAAGGTGTTCCCAAACGCAAATAGGATTAAACTTGAAATGTATAGAAATGTAAATGGATTAAAATGGTTTGATTAGGTGGATCAGTAAGACTGAATGAGAAAGGAAAAGGGTGTCAAGATAACTGCAGATCAGTGATATACCAGTGGGCATGTTGTCAAGTAAACACCCTGTTGATTAAAGGAAATCAAATTGTATATCGGACAAAGAGATATATAATGATGATGAGAAGCATGAGTAGATATGAAAAAGGGAAGACACCCATTTAACAGGTCTTTACTTGATGAATGTATTTTTCTTAAACAATGAACAATGAATTAATGGACAAGCTACAACATATCCTCTGTTGTTCATGAATCCATCAATCAATGGCAGCTATGATCCTCAAAGGCCTGCAATATGTTCAAAGCAAGAAGATAACAAAAAGTGTAAAGAGAAAACTAAAGAGACAAGTATTAAATCTGCAGATCTTTAATGGTAGAAGATTTCATGGCAATGAATTTGAATGCCCTGGGCGGTAACTAAAGCTACTCCTACTCTCTCAAGCCTCCCTTGGCTCATCCATCCCCTCTCCAAGGGGTCTCTTCTTTGTAAATAGAAAATAGCATCAAATAACCTTAGGAGGTCGAATACCATCTCATCCATTGGATTCTAAGCCTTGTAGATAGGTGACAACAATCAAAGTGACAAAAATCCAACAAATTACTAATTTTTTAGGAAGTTGTTGGAAGTCATCAATAAATTGTTTCCTCATTGCAGGGACTTTGGTGGATATAAATGTGGAGTGCAAGTGTCCCATGACATCTAAATGATCCTTGAGATTCCATTCAAATCCTCTGGCCGGTGTAGCCTCCAGCAAATGAGATATCAAACTACGTGACCTTCTAGGAGAAAATTAGGTAAAGCGTCGTTTATAAAACAATTAGGCATCTACATATATATAATATTTCTCTAAACATAACACATTTGAAAAGCAGAGAGAGTTTTTATTTTAGGATGTTATGAACAAAACCTCAGTTTACAAAATACATTCTCAATTATTTCACAATCCAAGTTTTTAAAGTTAGTCACTCAAAGAAATTTGCGTGAGGCGTCAAAATAATTACAATTGTTTTGCCAAATTTAGGTAGCAAATTTAGTGGCCTTAGCTTGTGTGTCTGCGTCTTGATTGGGTACTTATAAATCCTATGAAAACTTGCAGATTTCTGCTTTCCATTCATCAAAATTGGCTTAAGGATAAAAAGAGCGTTAGCTTTTAATTTGCTTAATCAGCTCAAAGTATATAAACACTTCCTGTGGGTGCCTGGTCTTGAGACCTTGTGAGGAGTGTTGAGCCAGTTCTTGTGTCTCTTTGGCATAGTGTTGTTTGGATGTTGATTAGTAGCAAGACTTGGAGGTGGTAACCTAAATATAAATTTAATTTCTCCAAAGAATAAAATAAAATATCCCACTTAACACATTCATATTCGTTTACTTAAGATGAATAATGGAAGGATATGCAAAATTTGAGGCATAAAATGATCTTTGTGCTAAGAATTGCCATCTATTTATACTAAGCTAGTTCTCTGAGTGTTCTTTGTTGAGTATTACTGTAGTAGTTCTTGGGGAGTATTGCCTCCATGTGTAAACCTGGTGATGATAGAATACTCTGGGAAGCAAGAAGAATCCCTAAATAAGGTTGGCTAATAGCCTAGAGACTTTAGAGCTCAAGAGATAATATATATTAGGTTATTAGCCTCCAAGAGAGATAAGTGTTGAGAATAATATCTTTGAATGAAGCCAGATACTCAAAATGAGGGAAATTAAAACCTAAGTTAGCAGATAGTATAGAAAGGAGTGGAGTTTGATTAAATGGGTCTCTGAGTGTAGAAGCGGTAACATGCCTTTGTGATTGCAGATCTTAATACCTTGAGTTTTGAGGAGGAATGCCATTTGACTATTGTAGCCTCTTGAGATCACATTTGGCTTGGACTATCCTCTTGGCTAGGAGTTTGGAACATCTGATCAGCTCTTGTTTAGTGCTCTATCCTTGGGGAAAGGTGTGATACCTTTGTTTAGCTATCAACACTAGGAGTTTCTTCCAAAGTGGTCTCTATCCCAAGGTTAAGTGCTGGAGGGGTGGCCCAGGCCTATAAGTTCAGGTGACAATAGAATAGCTTTTCAGTAGTAAAAGCAGTACATCATTATATTTAAAATTTATAGGACCCACCTCCTTCATTTAGTATAACCCGGCTGGGAGAACATAGTTGTAGGGATATTATTTCGTTGAAGGAATTGCTAGGGTTTTCTTAGGAGTCACCATATTTTCACTAGGGTTATTAGCTGTTGTAGTTGTAGAAACCCTAATGCTCTTGTTGAAGCATAGAGTGGGGGATTATTACTGATCTCGGATGGGTCAGGTGTATATACTCGATCAGCATCTGGTGCCTCTCAAATGACCAGGCGTCAAGTTTTGGTTTTGAGTCAAAACTAGGGACATTAAAGTCAAGAAAGACCATGACTTATTCTGAGGCAGGAGAAAACAAATTGAGTTGGGCCTACCTAGATTGGGAGCTTGGAAGACAAGGATTGACTCATCCTTGCCAAGAATAAAAGTCGTGTTGGATATAGGAAACAGAAAGAAGATGCATTGGAATGAGTTTGAAGGAAGGAAGAGAAGGAACCACGAGGCGTTGGGTTATGGAAGTTCAAAAGCGGTCACATCAGTACTTGAAATTATCATAGTGGACTCTATAAAATGCCAATTGATACCCTAGATCTCGCATCTTCACTCATCTAAGAAGATCTATGATTCCCTAACAGAGCCTCTTCTCGATTAGGAAACATTGGACTAGTAAGGAGTCTGAAGAATGAGTTTTTTGACATGAAGATGAATGATGAGACAACATAACATCATACTTTGTAGAATCTCTCAGTTAAGATATCAACTACAAATTATTGAAGATCATCCTAGGAGGAAGGGAATTGGTAAACATAGTACTCAATGGTCTTCCCGAGACTGATGGGATGCATTTTCCACAACATGGAGTCAAGGAAGAGAATCTGTTTTGAAGAACTGGACTTGTTGTACTCAAAGAAGAAGCAAAGGATGGAGAAGAAACCCGAGGAAAGAGTATGATGATCAGTATACAACCAGATTCAAAGACTTGAGGAACAAAGGAAGTTTAGTTCAAAGAGGAAGACAAATCAGAATGTTCCCTCAAATGCAAATGCTTCCAATTGTCAGTATGGTCCTCTGTGCAGAATCGGTATCTAGAGACTAAGAAAGGAAGGAGAAACAAAACATCAATCCGAGAAGAGCTACAAGAGACTAAGTGAGGGATAGAGGACTTCCTCTGAAAGTGAAAACAATGTATATGTAGTTCTTATGCATATCTTGGTTGCATGAGTCTTTACATATCTTGTATATCTATATCTTAATGTGTTCCAAGAAGAATTATCCCTATGGAAGAACAACAAAGATGGAAGTTGATATGCTATAAAGTCAGGGATAATACACATCATGTAGGAAGCTATTACAAGATGTCAAAGCCAAAATCAGAATCCAAATAAGAGGCTTGGAAGGAAATGAAATGAGAGAAATTGACCATCAAAGATGGAAAGAGACTTACGATTTCTGAAGACAATAAGGCTTGAACCGTGGACTCTGTTAGGCGGAGAGATGCGATTATATATATTATGAGAAGACAATAGGATCACGGTCAGGATGTGGACTACTACATTAGATGGAGGCGATTATATACATACATGGAAGTATGAAATGATTAGGAGGGAGCTAACCCTCTGATCCATTGAAGATGATAGAGTACATGAAGAAAGTCATTGATTCGACCTAGAGAGGTCTTCTTGAATAACCCTTAAAGTATCCAGCCTCCATTTACATCCGTGATCCTATGATGAAAGAATGAAGTGGAATCTTTAGGGCATGGAATCTATAAAGAAACTCCATGGACCCAAAGGTTAAAGAAGAAACATGAGGAAGAACATGAAGATTCCAAGAAAGAAATGAGAACAACCGGTCAGTGTATCAAAGAATCACAAGTTGTCAGCTGATATGAACTCAATAAAAGAAATCAAGAAGAGAAATGGAAACTTCATTGATCTAGAGCTAGAGTTCTCAGAGAAGGAGAGACTATGATGATTATTTGTTCCACGATAAACAGGACATATACATGAATCATTATATCATACACAGCATCCATGAGTTCGAGTTCTACGATGTTAGATGAATCAAGAATGTTCCTCGAGGAAAAATTGAATAAAGAAACCTCAAGACTTTGGGGGCATGCAGAAAGAGACCCTTGCATGCAGTCAGGAAGACAACTTGGTAGTGAAAGACCTCAATGCATAGCGAGCGTGGAGTGAAGATTTTCTATAACAATGATATTGTATCAAGAAGATTACTCAATAGATCAGATCTCATTATAATGGAAAGAAGTGCCACATGGATATGTTTGGTTTTCCAACAATGATATACTCCACTGTTCAGACCTACATGAAGCCTTGAGAAAGAGCTGAGTGTTCGGACCAAAGTACATACGAAATCAAACATTACATTATCCGTAATGAAGTCGAGAGAAAGGAGAGTGGTTCTCCAATACATATCTCCACAAATGAGCGGATAACAGATATTTTGGTAAAACCTCTATCCAAGATGAAAAAGTTTACATACTCAAGATGGAATCATTAGGACGACTTCCTTATTGAAAAAAGATATGAAGCTCCCAGGTTGGGGAGGGAGCACTAAGAATATTATTGAAGACATTCATTTGAAAAAATAGTCCATCTTAGACTCGGATTCTCTGTTCAGAAGAGAGTTAGGATTTCTAACAGACAACGATTTGTGGTTAACATAGGAAATGGTCAGATCGCTGATATATCATAGACAGTGACTTCCTATTGTAGTTAACATGGGGAATTGTCTAGGAGATCTGATCTCTCTTCTTGGGAGTTACTCAAGAAGACTGGCTATAGCCAGCCATCAATTTCTCATTGTAGTTAACATGAGATAGTCTGTTGGGAGAGTTGATGCAGGACAGTCTTTTCATTTTTTGGATTATTGAAATGGTGGACAGTCATTCCTTAGGTTGCCACATTTCTCCTCTAAAGGTGCACTTTGATTGTTGTAGGAAGAATGGCCCAGGGCCAGGAATGGTCCAGGCTCAAGGACAGACATTCCTTGGGTTATACATTCTCTCTAGGGTGCTGTTGGTGTAGGAAGAATGGCCCAGGTTAGGGAATGGTCCAAGTTCAGAAAATAGGACAATTATTCTTCCTTGAGGAAGAATAGTCCAGATATCTCATTGTTTCATACTACTCTGAGGCCAGATATTCTTTCAAATCTCACAGATGTAAGTGAAAGATTGGCGCAGATGATTCAGTTTATATCATAACATTGTTTCTGTACGGGTTGATATCAGGTAGTTATTATAGAGACTATGACAGTATATATATACTATTATGGTGGATGTGTTCCATTATTTCAATGACTATACGTTGTTGATCAAGTACTTGCTTGTGTGTTACTTGGAGTAATGCTACCATTGGATTGTAGTTATATAATACTATGGATAAACACAGTTCTGTGTTCTATTTTGTTCGATTGCCTTGAATACTATCAGCAATATCAGGATGGATAATGAAAGGATGGAGATTTTTGAACTGGAAAGTAGTTCAAGAACATTTACTCCACTAGATTAGAAGAATGGCTCTTGTATCCTCATGGAGTAAGGCATCATCTCTGATTACTCAGATGGAGTATGGTTTCAGAGATGATGCAACTGATGTTACTGTTGACTTGATAGTAGTGCTCATGATCTAGTCATGAAGTCTAGTCTATACAACTATGTGTGATGCTGGGTGAATGGTATGTTTTATTCTCAAGACCATTACCTGTAATACCTCCTAATAGGAGAGTGTTGATATTATGGTAGTTGTGATAGGTATTAACCTCCACATGTAAAACCTGGCAGATAGAATACTCCTGAGGAAGCAAAAAAAAAGGAACCCTATTAAGAGTTGGCTAATAACCCAAGAAGACTTGTCGTCTCAAGAATAATTTATATTAGGTTGATGGTGCTCATGATCTAGTCATGATCTAGTCTATACAACTATGTTGATGCTACCGGGTGAATGGTATGTTTTTGTGCTCAAGACCATTACCTGTAATACCTCCCTAGCCAGGAGGGAGTGTTGATATTATGGTAGTTGTGGGAAGTATTTACCTCCACGTGTAAACCTGACGAGGATAGAATACTCTGGGAAGCAAAAAAAGACCCTAATGAGTTGGCTAATAACCCTAGAAGACTTGTCGTCTCAAGAAGATAATTTATATTAGGTTATTAGCCTCCAAGAGAAGAAGTTAGCCAGAAATAATAATATATACTGAACAGACAAATACCCAAAATGAAAAGTCAGCCGAGGCAGTTAGCCATAATTAGTATAAATACAGGAGGCCAGTTCTCATTCTGGTAGGCAGTCTCAAAATTGTAGAGCAACAACTTGTGCACACTGCAGTGCCCAGTCTTGTGTGTAGGTTTGAGGAGAGTTTCCATTGCAATTGCTGGAGCTAGCAGATAATGTTTGGCTTGGACTATCTCTTGGCTAGGGTTTGGAACATATGATCATCTATTATTGGTGCACTATCCTTGGGGAAAGGTGTGCTACCCTTTGTTTGGCTATCTAGCCTACGGTTTTCTTCCAGAGTGATTCTCTGTCAAGGTTAAGGTGCTTGGAGTGTGGATTCGGCCTATGGTTGGGTGAAAATAGAGATATTGTCAATGGTAAAACGAACACATCCATTATAGTCTAACATTATTTTCATGTACATGGTTCATCAATACATTAGACTCCTTTAGTCATAACTTGGTCCCAACTAACTCACACTCTAAGATTACTTAATCCCACATTCCTCCCCTTAATCGAAGATCTAACTTCTCCGATCACCATCAAACTTAGATACGAGTACACCTACCACCCTCGTACCTACCTAGTGGTTA
>SNQJ01S0223382.1:0-14869 GCA_010110895.2 Picea sitchensis
TTTTTCAAAAATCAGATACTTTTTCCAAACACAGTTGTAGTCTCTTTCACAATTTTCCCTTTCCCACTACTAACTTTGGGTAAGTTTCAAGACAGTCGAAACGACCCTAGGAGATTCAACAGATCTTGTATCAGGGTTGATATTTGTGTAATATTTTGCATCAAAGGTCTGTCAACTCATTTTAATTACTTGGTACCAAGCTTACCTTGACCTACACAACACCTTCGTTCTTAGGGAAAAAGGAAATTAAATTTTTTAAGGGGCATCCCGTTTGAGCAAGCTTTGATTCTTCCGACACTGTTGAAAAACCTAGGAAAGTTAAGATCGCTCTAAACTTTCCTTCACTTAGTAGGATATCAAGTAGTTGTGAAGACCTGCTTTCCTATCAAGATCTGTTTCGAAACCCTCGAGTTTTAAAATGAAATACTTTTATCCCTTTGTGATGGAACGAAAGGATGGGGACTGGTCAAAAGTTAGACCCGGAGACATACATGGGACCAGGTAGCGATTTGTTGACTGAAAATATGGAGGTAGAAACATGTCAAGACTGACTCTTGTAGATAAATTCGGGGTTAGTTTATTTCGACTGACCGTTTTTTATTTAGTGTATCGTTCAATTTATTTTAAAAAAAAGATTACCAAACCAAGCAATGATCCTGCTGTCTAACAATTTGTATTGCAGTTTGAAAGATGTTACCTTGATTTCCCTTAACANTCCCTTTCACAATTTTCCCTTTCCCGCTACTAAATTCAGGTGTGTTTTAAGACAATCGAAACAGTCCTAGGAGACCCAACAGATCTTGTGGTTATTGGATTGCACTAAAAGAATAAGATTATATGTTTTTAATAGGAGAGTCCTGTTTGAATTTGGGATGTGGATCAGGTTTTAAAAAGTATTGGTTACCAGAGTAGAGTGATATTCATGTATAACATCCTTACAGATATCTCAGACATTGCTTCACTACCAGTGAGCCTGTTCAGTACCCCGATGAAGTTATCTGGCCCCTTTTTACTGAATTTCCTTTCACCACTTTGAAATATATTTATGCATTTAAATGTTGAGACGAGGGAAATCATTTCTTAATTTCCTTTCATCGTCTCTTGGACTAGGTGGGGGAAATCATTTATGAATTTCCTTTCACCACCTGTCTTATAACTTACTTTTTAGAGTGCGAAGATGGGGGCAATCAGTTTGTATCAGGGTTGATATCTGTGTAATATTTTTCATTATAGGTCTATCAAGTTACTTTGATTACTCGGTACCAACCTTCCCTTGACCTTCAAAACATCTTCGTTCTTAGGGAGAAAAAGGAAAATAAATTTTTAAGGGAATTCCATTTGAGCAAGCTTCAATCCTCTGATGTCGTTGAAAAACCTAGGAAAGTTAGGATTGCTCTAAACGTTCCTTCGCTTAGTAGGGGATCGAGTAGTCATGAAGACCCTCTTTCTTTCCACAATCTGTTTTGAAACTTACGAGGTTGAAACGAAAAAACTTTATCCCTTCGTATATGGAAAGGAAAGATGGTGGCTTGTTAAAAGTCAAAAGTTAAACCCAAAGACAGAAAGGATGCCAAGTAGCTATTTACTGACTGAATATATAGAGGTCAAACAATTCAAGAATGACTCTTGTAGGTATTCTTGGGGATAATTTACTTTGACTGTCTTCTTTTAGATTGGGAGAATCTTAAACTGTCTTAATTTTTTCAGAGATTATCACACCAAGAAACAACCCTGTTATCTATCAGTTCATATGTTATTGCAATTTGAATGGTGTTACCTCGGTTTTCTTTCAAACAATCCTTTATAACATGTCCTTTGAGAAATCTCATATTTACCTTTTCATTTTACTTTCTTTGCGCAATATGAAATTACTTTAGGTATCACCTGTTTATGCCGATTTATTTCTGACACCGTCTTTCAGTTTACTCCTCCTGCTTGTTTCATATGCAACTAGAATCCTGTAAAAGAGAAATACAAATCTTATCCGAACTGTGTCAAAAGTTTATGAACGAAAAAACAGAAAATCAAAAAGCAATGTTTAAATGAAAATGCGTATATGCACACAAAAATTTATTTTATATCTACATATTTATTTATTTATTTACAATCTGGCGACTGTTACGTCATGTAATGCTTTAGATATCGCCCATTGACAGGGGCGCTGAGGACTTCTCCATCTATATTTTCTAGTAGGAAAGAATTTTTTCCTTCTGGAGCTGAGACCCTGAATGGTCCATACCAGAGGTGGTCAAATTTACTATGCTTCGCGGCTTCTTCCTTTCTAGCATCCCATCTTAGCACTAAATCACCTGGGAGGAATTCCCTATCCTTTGCCTTGCGGTCGAACAATTCTTTCATATCATCTTGGTACTTCTGCATCTTTTCATCAACCTCAACTCTATGTTGTTGAATCTCAATCATCTGATTAATTCTCCTGGTCACATGATTGGGTTCTTCGTTTTGATCCTGCCATAGCTTCATCACAGGTAGTGCTAGGTTTATAGGTAGAACAACATCTGTCCCATAGACCATTTGAAAAGGCGAGACACCAATAGACCTTTTAGTGCTTATGTGGTTTTCCCACAATGCGTATTTCAAGTGTACATGCCAAGACCTCTTATTTTCATTCAATACCTTCTTGATTGTATTTACCAGGCTCTTGTTAGATGACTCAGCCAATCTGTTCCCCTGAGGGTAATATGTTGTGGAATGGCCGAGAATGATGTTATACCTCTGAAAAAAAATGATCATAGCCATAGATTTAAAGGCCTGGGCATTGTCGGTAAATATCTTTTCAGGACAACCGAATCTTGACAAAATATTGTCTTCCAAGAAATCGATTACCACCGAGTCTGTTGCCCTTTTGGTTGGAATGGATTCCACCCACTTAGTAAAATAATCTGTGGTTGTTAAGATCCATGTATGGTGATCACTAGAATGGGGATTAATCTCACCTATGAAGTCTAGACCCCATTGCTGAAATGGGGCTTCAGCTTTAACTAGAACTAGAGGCAGTGCAGGGAGCTTCTGTTTACCAGCGAACAGTTGACAAGGGTTGTATGCACGCACTTTGGCATTGACGTACTAAAAGAGTTCCGGCCAGTAGTACCCAGCCCTCAAGATCTTGTAATCTATGGCTATCCATGCATGATTCCCCCCACAGACTCCCTCATGAAATTCGTCTATGACCAGCTAGGTTTCTGATTCGACTAAACAGACTAATAGGAAGCTGAGTGGATCCTTCCAATATAACTGATTTTCAGCGATGCAATATTTAACTGCATGGAGTTTTAAAGTTCGGAATTTAGATGGTGATAGTTCATTTGGACATTTCAGGCTCAGCAAGTAAGATACTATGTCTCTATACCAACCTGACGATATGAACTTCTCTTCGATCTTGTTTGGACTTGTTTCTTCATTTAGCTCGTTTAGGTCTGTGTCTTCGTCGCTTTCCTGCAAGCAATTGATATCAAGGGCTCTGAAATTTGACTCTGCTAAGAGTTTGGCCAGGCCTTTCCCTTTTATCAATTTGGTCGGTTTAACCTCCAGATCAAATTCTTGGATTTTAGCGAGCCATCGCCCTCTTTTTTCGTCACTGTTTGGCTGTACAAATATATCTTTCACAGAACTAGTAGGCACGTACGCGATAATCTTTGAATGTAGTACATAAGTTCTGAATGCCTTTAGCGCTTTTACCATTGTGTACACCTATTTTTCTATTATGTCATACTTCAGTTCTGCGTCTCTAAGGCTCTTGCTAAAAAATGCGATCGACTGTTCAAATCCTTCTTTATCCTTTTGTAGGAGCACCGCGGCGATAGTATGTTCAGAGGCAAACAAGAAGATAAGAAAATATTTCAGATAGTCTGGGCTTGCTAACACAGGTGCCTCGCTTATGACTTTTTTAATATGCACGAACGATGCTATGGCCTCAGTTGTCCAATTTACTCCGCTGTCCTTCTTCAACATCCATGTGATCAATTTGACAATCTCAGCGAAATTTGGGATAAACCTTCGTAAAATTTTTATTGTTCCTAAGAAAGATTGAATCTCTTTAACATTTCTAGGAATTTTTATAGTATCTATTGCTTCAATCCTCTTAGGATCAATCCTGATTCCATCCCTAGATATGATATGGCCCAAAAGCTTACCTTCCCACATAGCGAAATGTGATTTCTTTGGGTTCAAAGATATACCAAACTTGCGGCACTTTTCGAAGGTCTGTTTGAGATGCATCAAGTGTTCTTCATCAGTTTTAGAGAAAACCGTCAAATCATCGAGGTAAATGACTACGAACTTGTCCCTTTCTCCCACGAAAGCGATGGCCATAGCTTGCTGGAAAGTGGCCCCTGCATTCATCAAACCAAAATGCATTTTGTCATACATGAATGTACCCCATGGTGTGGTGAAAGCAGTTTTTTCCCTGTCTTGTTCATTCATAGCGATTTGATTATAACCAGAGAACCCATCTATCATAGACATTCGGTTAGCTCCAACACATTTTTCTAACACATGGTCCATTTTGGGCAACAGATAATTGTCCTTGAGAAATGACTTATTTAAGTTTCGGAAATCCACACACAGCGTGATTTCCCCACTTTTTTTCCTGACCGGGACTAGGTTTGCTACCCAGTCCGAGTATCTTAGAGGTACGATTATTTTCATGTATAAAAGTTTTTTAACTTCTTTTTCGATCACAGGTAACAAAATGGGGTTAATTTGCCTAAGCTTTTTCCTAAACAGTTTGACCCCAGGCTTCAAAGGTATCTTGTGATCAATTATGGAAGTATCATACGTTCTCAACTCATCATAGGATCAGGCGAAAACATCCTTATATTGTCTGAGTATGTTTTTATATTTATCTTTCACTTCGGGAGGGAGGAACTTGGATATTTTTGCCACCCTGGGTTCTTTTTCAGTTCCTATATCACAGTCCTCTACTTCTTCTGGTTGGGGCTGCAAAGTGGATTTTACAGGTACATCATTCTAATCGAAAATTCTTTCCAAAGGAATCAATCCTTTTGGAATTTGATTGTTTTTAAGGACCAGCATATGATGATCCGCAATTTTTTCTCGGAAGGTTTCAGGGTCCTCCCCTTCTTGCATGATCCACATCGAGTCATTTTGATTTTCTTGGTCAGTGTGAGTTTCGAAGAATTCACCCACTGTTGTAAGGAACTTCTTAATTTGTTCGTCATCTTCAAAGACCTACCAGTGTTAGATATTGTTTGGTATAGAGGGTTTGTATCTGATTTCATTGTGATACTTCAGTTTGATAGTCGTGGGAGGAGAGAAGGTTGAAGTTTCCTTTGCCAATGCATCAACATGTAGATTCCTTGCGCAAGGGATAAAATGGACCTTTACGGATCAGATTTTTTTTTCCATGAGATCCCAAGCACAATTTCTGTATGTTCTTAGTCTAGGATGCTTGGCTAGGTACTGTCGGTTTATTTGTTTGACTATTAACTCTGCATCACCATATGCCTCCAAGTTACTTATATTTAGCTTTTTGGCAGCTTCTAATCCTAAGATCAACGCTTCATATTCGCATACCTTGTTAGTGTAATCTATGTCCCACTGCAGTCGATAGGAAAAGGAAACAACGAACTTACCTCCGGGAGCCACTAAAAGCACTCATGTGCCCGCCCCCTCAGAAGATGAAGCACCGTCAAAATACATTTTCTAGACACCAGTGTTACACATATCTGTTGTCATGTAATCTGATTCTTCTCGCTCTATATCATTTTCTTCCGAAAAACCATCTAAACCATCATCAAAAGACAAGAAACAATTTCCCAGATCTTGGTCCGCAATGTAAATAGGGAAGTTGTTTGAGTTTTGAGGGTCACTGACTGTATATGCTAATCTTTTTTCTCTGTACAACTGAGTGAAATGACCACCAAACACAGGGATTGTGGCATACATCATGTCCAACTGAAGAGAACCCCCCAACTTGGCTCCCCATGACCTAGATAACAGCATGCCATACTTAAGGGGAATATCTGGGATAACCACATCCGCCAGGATACTCTTAACTGGGACCTAGGCTAGGGTAACTACCAGATCTTTTATCATCCCCAAACACTTAACCCTTCTCAAGTCAAAAGAGTACAGATCTCCATAAGGTCTGGTGATCTGGAGGCCCAGCTTGTCCATTATAATCTTAGGCATAACATTATGGGAGGCTCCGGAGTCTAACATGCAATTATGTAGCAACTGATCATACACATTCAGAGTGATATAAAAGGGAGCAATGGTTTCTTTGGCCCCTTCAAAATGAGGACCAAAAGTGATGTTAGGTTTGTCATCTTCTAAATTTAAAATATCAGACTGACTTTCTAACTCAGAGACACCCATCGCTCTGGTAATGTGCTTGAGATAAACAGGGTTTTCGCTAATTCTACCAAAGGGATTAGCATCTTAATTTTATTTATTTCATTTTCGAAATTGAAAGCTCCTCTCACCCTGTCTGTTTCTTTGGTTGAGACTTTTGATTCCTTCCTTTCCGACTTATTTGTCTGGACAACTTTATCACTCATGGTCCTAGTTGAAGACATAACTTTATTTACTGGTTCGGTTCCTTGTGCTGGAGTTTCAACCTTTTGCACTTCGAACTCTTGTGCGCTTACCGTTTTCGTTTTGTTGTTGGGCGATAAGGTCTCTTCCTAAGGAGGCTCATAAGTTTGACCTCTTTGAAGGATTTTCTTGGGTTGGGCAGTTGAGGTGGGCTTACTCTTAGATCTTAGGTTGTACTTTGACTGAAACTCAGCCATTATCATTTTAGTTTCTGGTTGAGATTCACAGAGATCATTGTGATCACCTTCTTAACCCTCATTCGACGGTTGTTGCATGTTTAGAGATTTTTCATAGTCTTCTCGGGTCAGATATGGCTGAGTGCAATCATCACCGAAATTCGCAACATCATTGTCCGAATCTCCGAAGTCTTGAAAATCGTTCACTCCTATAAAAATTTCATTCTTTAAAGGAGCTTGTATTTTTTGATCCTCATTTTTTATTTGTCTTTGTTGGTTCGGGGGGTTGGGGTTCCTCTTAAAATACTTTTTTGGGAAAGAGTCAGTTTTATCCTGTTCGAGTTCCCTTCTAGATATTTTATTTGCCATATCTTCCACCCTATCATCTGAGGATCTATTTGACCCTGAAGGACCTGCTTGCTCTCTAAAGCGTTTGGCCTCCCGATTTCCAGTTTCTAATTTAGCCTTAAGCTTACCTGAGGCCATCATATTAGATTTTATCTCTACCGCATCGTCCTGCATTAGGTTTAAGGTGGTTCCTCTTCTCTCTCGCAAAAGGAGTGTGAAATCTGGATCAAAAGCTCCGACGAAAGTTACTTTGGCCGCAGGTTGGGACGGTTTAACCTCGACTGGGATTTTATTGTACAGTTTATTGAATCTCTGAATAAATTCCATGACTGTTTCTGAGTTCTTTTTCTTTAAAGACCCAAATTCGGTTAAATAATATAGATGGTCTTTTCTCTCGCCCCATTGTCTGAGGAAAGCATCTTCCAAAGCATCATAAGACAGGATAGAGGCTACAGGTAGGCTCCGAAACCAAGTTCTGACCTGAAATTCGAAGGTTTGGACAAGCAGTCTCGAATATACATCCTCATGCTCGATACCTAGAATGTCAGTGAATTGATCAAAGAAATTAATATGTTCTGCCGCGGTTAGATCCCCTTCCCCAGTGAATTTTGGTAGATTTTTTATGTAATTTTCGGCAAGGTCATGTAGAGGGACGAGAAATACTAAGGGAGCATATCTAGCTGTAACTTTCACAAAAAATCTAGGAGGGGGGGCAGGCCCTTGGCCTCCAGCTCCTCCTAGAGGGGCTCCTCCCCCTCCTCCTCTGATAAACCCTCCACCTCCTCCTCTGGAAGCTTCCATTGTTATTTGTGGAAAGTTATAAAGGGGATTTTGGAAAATTAAAAGTGACTCTTTGTTTTCTTCACAAAGAGGGAAATCCGACGAGGAAAGATAAGGAACGCGAGGACTCGGTTCTTCAGATTTGCAATAGATGAAATTGGGAGAACCGATGGGTTTGGAAATTGAGTGGGTGACACACTCTTCAGAATTTGGCGAAGTCGGGAAATTCAACTGAAGGAAAGATGGTACATCAAAAGCCGACGAACTTTCAATAGGGTCCTTTCCTTTGTGTACTAATGGGACTGTCGGATGGATATCACTCCTAATTTCGGAGCAATTTGGCATTGAGACTTTAGTATCAAAGAGAGGATTGAGCGAAGTTGAGGGTTTAAAAGAAATTTTAGTCTTTAGCGGTGGGGTTTTAAGCCTGTAAACTGCATTGGTTGGCTTGAGAGATCCTCTCACTTTTAAAATCTTTTCGGGATCGGTAACGGGCGTAATATGCTTACCATTTGGGTTTTGTCTAGTATTCCTTCAACAGGATGCCAGTTTATTATTTTTGGAGTCGCCAAGTGAAAGATTTAGAAAGCCTTAAAAGGTGTGTACTCTTTGTTCACTATCAAAGGGTAACACTTTCAATGAAAAACAATTGTCATTTTCCCAGGGAAAAAGAATTCGTGACTTCAGCCCCCGGCAACGGCACCAGAAAGATGTTGTTCCTGAGTCCGTACTTAAGGCTTAGAAGTACAGTGTCAAGGCATCCAAAAGTGGGTAAAAGGTGGAGAGGGGAGAAACGTCAACCTTCGACAAACGAAACTAAGGAAGATTTCTTCGTTGGCATTGTCTGGCTTCCAACTGTTCCTAGATAGTCATGTCTTGTTCAATGGCTGCCCATGATCGTTCAAGTTCAGCCCGGTTAGTTGTCGTCTTAAGAATTGTGTCAAAGAGGTTTAAGGTAATGTACGTTTGGTTCAATAGTCCAGGTTCGATGTTAGGCTGTGTTGGTACAGGGACAGTCATGGAGGAACAGTTAAAGTGGAAAAAACTTCAAAAGGGATTAAGTGTTGTCTCAATTTGGTCGTATAAAAGAGAATTTATGGTTCAAAAATAAAATATGAATGCAAATCAAAGGCTCGTTCCTGTAACTATATTATATTTTAATAAAAGTGTGAGATGGGAGAAAAACACTTGACTGTCTATGATGTAAGGCTCCTATCAAGGGAGAATATCACACATAAACAGTAGAGGAAAAATGTAAGGAATTAACCGATGTAGCAGAGAATATGTATAGAATTCTGAAAATGCATACTGGTCTTACACCCGCTGATACCTGGTACAGAGGAAAAACAGTAAACAAATGCAGAAAACCAAAATTCATTCACTATAGTAGTGGTCATACTAAATTATAACGAAGCACATCAATTAAGAATATGAAATGAAATGAAACATAAGATACAAGGAGGCAAACTTGTAACACAGTCGTGACAAAATTGAGAATCTTCAGATCTGCTTGTATTAACTCTCAAATGTAAAAAAACTCTGTTAGAAATGACACAAAAAGGTCCAGCCTTGTTTACTTCTTTTTGTGATATATTTATACAATTTTTAAAATAAGGTAGAATCTTAATGGTCACAAAATTCCGGTTATGATAGGGAGGAGTGCAATCACTCCATTTCTCTTACTCTGTCCTCACTTGGTGTCAGATGTTTGTTGTTGCACGAGCTCGGTACAGGCGCTACATCTTTCCACCAGCTGGGATATTAGCCACAATGGTTCTGCTTGACAGCTGGCTTCGAAGAAGTAACATTCTCAGGCTAACTGCTTCAGCCTGTGCTCCATTTGTCCGTTGATGATGTCGATGGCACATAATTGCGTGTTGGGTTTGATCATGCATTCATCCACTTGGACTATGTCCACCATAGTCATCTGAGAGATATTGGTCGAATCTATTTCTTCCTTATCCTTCAGATCAAGCGAGATATGTTCCACATTCATTTGCATTAGTGTCTCGGCATCACACCCGCTGTCAATGCCCAACAGTTTGCCATCTATAGAGTTAAAGGCCTCCTCCAAGGAGTTGGTTATATTTTAGGCTTGTTGTTTTCCTTCGGCGATGTTATGCTCCCATTCCTTTAACAGAATATTTCCTCTGGTTTGTTCTGGAATGGTGAGCCTGGGAGTACCTGCCGAAACCCTTTTGTTCGCAGCTATCACCGCCTCCTAGAAGGCGACCCGAGCCGCTCCGGCATCCCTCTCTCTGGCCGATAAGTTCTCGGAAACCTGATTTACCAATAAACAGTTGTCACGGATCACTTCCACCTTGGAGAGAAAAATTTTCTGCGCCGCAGAGACTCTGCTCCAAATCTCGATTGCCTGGGATTTGAACATCCCAATGTTTATCATTCTGCTCTCAACGATCTCTACCAGAGCCTGCAGCTATTCAATCAAATTCCTTTGCTGGCTCGCCTGCATCCAACCATCCTGGACCACCAACTGTGCTTGCTCAAGCTTAGTTTTGAGCATATCTATTTCATTTTTATCGGCCAATCTGGCATGCTCTATTCCCACGCTTGCCTGATCTTTAGCGTTCTCTGCTGTTGTGGCCAGTCTGGCTTCAAGGGTCTTAATTAAGCAATTTTTCCTTTTAAGTTGGTTTTTTAGGAGCCCAACTGAAAATTGATTCGCCGAAGCATAGGCTCCTAGAGTTCCTGCTATCTCAGTGGAAAATTGCTCATTTTTCTTGTCTTTTCCATCAGTTCTAACCTTATACTTCTTTGCAGTTGACTCTCCTTCTTGATAAAATTCCCTTTTCACTACTGCCTTTCTCCTTTTGTCGAAGAAAAACTCATTTGGAGGGAGTTCTTCTACTCTTATGGGCCTCGGCTCTTCATTGAATATCCATCCCTCACCGATATTTCCCTGCGTCGACTGCAAGGGGGTGATGGATGTGATGGGTTCCCCGATCTGTCTCGTCGATTTTCCTGGAGTATCAACCAGACTCTGCTTCTTTGGAGGTTTTGGAGTCTTTATCTCTGTCTCTGGATTTTGCTTCTTCAGTGGGTCTGGAGTCTTTTTCTCCACTTTCGGACTCTTCGTTTGTTCCCCCTCGTCCTGGTGTTTTCTTTGTTCAGGAGTCACATCCTTAGAGCCTTCAGCGTCCTTCTATTTTGTCTCTGAATTACCTGGACCCTCACCTCGCAACACAGTGGGGAGACAACTATGTCGGTGTTCCTAGAATTTCAATACCTTGGCTCTATCCTCGGGTGCCAAGGATTGAATCTGGGCTAGAATTTCTTCATAGGACCTCGCTCCTCAGAAAATGTCATCTGAGGGTGAATTCTCATGCTCAAATCCTTTGAGCCCACAATTATCCAAATGATTTCTCACGACCCTCTGTGGATCGTGCTTCTTGTATTCGATGGAGACCAAATTTAGGTCTTCCAGGGATGTCGCCTCAGCTTTGGCATGCCCGAAATATAATAAAGAATAAGAATTCAAACGAATAGGAAAAGACGTCCATACCTTCTTTGAATACCCTTTAAGCTCTTTACTTACACCGCCAATTACCATTTGTCGGGCAACCTCGTGACAAGCCAGCTTGTCGGGAATGAACAATGGCAGTGCATGTGGGGTAATAGAAGACCTGAAGACTCTAAAGTAGGAAAATTCAGCTTCTACATACCAGTCCGTGATGTTGCTCAGATTTGTTTCTATGATATCCGTGATTCGAGGTGGCGGATGACCAAAAATGGTGACGTGCAGGGGCACCATCACCCAGTTAAAAATTTCATATGCAAAATCTTCTGCTTTGTTTTCCCATAATTTTGCGTGATATATATGTATGGGTTCATCTTCGGCCGGAGTCCAAGTCTAGTTCATCAACGGAAATGGTGTCATAGAACAAATTGCATCCATAATGTACGCGGACATGAAAAATGACGACGCCTTCCCATTTTCCTTCTGCTCCCGATACTCTGTGACCCGATTGGCCAAGCTATCCAAAAGAATATTTTCCCAGTTAAAAGAACATCCCTCGGCGACCCGAAACATTAGAGGCACCCATGCAAGGAAAAAATGTGATGTGTCCTCTTTCCCATATAACCGGCATGTCATCATGGAGACATATTTGTACTACGTTTCTAAAGAAGCGATTGAATACACGTCGTGGGTATCGGCTCTGAACTTCGCGTTGTTGGAAACCCAATCCTTTATCAAACTGGACATGGTTTTATCATACTGTTTGCATTCCTTCTCCTTGAATTATTCCAAGAACTCAGCACCATATGTGTGGTCAGACGTAGCGGGCAGCTTGTACATGGTTTGCAGATGCTCTGGCCTGAAGGTCCCGATGGTGACTCTTTGCTCGTTCATGATAGTCCTGGTCAGTATGTCCACATGGTCTAATGCCCATCGGACCATATCGTAATATGGAAGCAACCGCGGTCTGGCTGCTACTCTGTGCATTCCAGATCGGACAACTATTTTGTACTTGGTGGTTAAATCATCTCTTTCGTTGTCGTCGAAGTCGTCAGAATAATCCACCAATTCTGCTTGCAAAGTATCTGAAACATATGACCAATTCGGGACCGATTTGATACTTTGGGGCGAAGTATCAGAGACATTGTCTGGGCCTTGTCCTGAAACCTCAACATTCGCCTTTGCTAATTTTCGCGGAGCCATGGTTGAAGCTTGCATTTTAGCTCTTCTGCGATACAACTGCATATACATACAGAAGTCAGTTTACTCAGAGGTGATGACCTCTGCGTGCTATGAAAATACATTTGTTATAATGAAATACAACTCAGCTATATACTCAAAAGACTCGGTACCTTTCAGAACAAGTCTGTCAAATCAAATTTGGAAATAAATTATGTCATAAAAATCCTATCTTATACATCGATTTACCCTATTTCCTCATCAATGTCATAAATTTTGGCGGTTTTAAACTCTCATTTGGCGCATGGAGGAAAATTCTACCTCATAAATCGTGTAGACATCAAAGCATGGGATATTCATTTATTATCTTAATTAATTCAGTTTTACCGTTGTTAACAATGTTTCGGTACTCGCTATATCGGGGATTTTCCTTTAACATTTCGAGTCTCTAACTCCCGAGACTGCGAAGATCGATTTTGGTTTAATTATAGGTAATCGCAATTTGGGGCTTGATTAATTTTATAATTATTATACTCGCGATATCACAACTCGGAGCTTAGAAGACAAATTTCTGGGAGATTTACATTCCGAGCTGCGAAACCACGAGATCGCGGTAACACGACTTAATTAAAAGGGAAGATAATCTTGGATTAAGTAATTAATATATCACATTACAACTGCATCGTGACTTCGCGAGTCAGGGTTTAGACGATCGAACTTTCAAAAAGGACAATGTCGAGTGGCGAAATGTCGAGAGAATCTTTTACCATGGTTTAGATTTTACCCTTAACCTTTCCATGAGTTACTCAAATAAGGAACTTGTGTCCTCGGCTATCGGGGTTATGAAATTAAAATTTTGGGCTTGGTGATCGCCGAGGCACGAAACCCCGAGGACGTTTAAACATGAGTCGGGGAAAACTCTACCCTCGTTGCTATTTTGATTGAAAAGTAAAAATGACTTCGTTGTTTCATGACTTGGGACGTGTGAACTGCATGAGTTATAGTATCTGATCTACGAGATCCCGAAGTAGAATGAAAGAGGAAACATTTTACGACAGGTAGGACTTGTTTCAAGAGTGGAATAATCATCGTTTCTCGCGTGATCAAGCTTCAGAGATCGTCGATATCTCAGAGGGAAATATGAAAACCACTTTTAGATTTCAAGCATTTAGAATGAAACTTGTGAAGGGCTAAAGAAAAAAAAACAGGGGCAGTTCCAACAGGTTGGTTACCTCTTACCTTTAAGTACATATTTGCAACACTTTTCTGAAATCCTAGGCTTTCAAGAAATCCATCAATCCTGTCATACCAAACTTTGGGAGCCTACTTAAGACCATACAAGGCCTTCCTTAGCTTTCATACATGAGTTCCTTTGTTATGAAGTACAAAACCATTTGGTTGTTCCACAAAGACTTCATGTTCAATATTTCCATTCAAGAATGTTGTTTTTACATCCATATGATGTAGCTTCCAACCAAGAACGAGAGCTAAAGAAATAATAGTTCAAATGGAGGTATACTTGGCTATAGGGGAAAACGTCTCTTCGTAGTCGATTCCTTCTTTCTAAGTGAAGCCTCTGGCTACAGATCTCACTTTGAAATTTTCCACACTTCCATCAACTACATGTTTGATCTTATATCTCCATTTGGAAGAAACCATTGATTTGTCTTTTAGTCTCAGCAGAATGTCCCAAACATTGTTCTTTATGATAGACCTATATTCCTCAAGCATGGAATCCTTCCATACTTGTAATTTATCTACTTCTTCAAATGAAGAAGGTTCGACATCACTAATGCTGGTCATCAGTGCAACATAGCCTCGAAACCTATGATGCCTCTTCCTTTCCCTGAAAGTTCCTTTGGGAGAAACTATCCTTTCCGCTTCCTGCACTATTTCTTTAAGCCACCCTGGCTTTGTTTTTGCTGGAGGTTCTTCAAGAGTTATTTCTAACACTTCAGCAGGTTATAGGGGCTCATTACTTGGACCTTCACGAGGTTCCTCCCTCTGATAATCTGATTCTTCATTTTCAGAAGAGGGTGAAGCTGGATGAACTGCTACTGATTCCTACTGAAGTTCTCTGGATTTCTTAAATGTGGCTTCCTCATGGAAAGTCACATCTATGCCTACCTCTATTTGCCTTTGACCTGGTACATAAATCCTATAAGCTTTGTAGTTCTCACTATACCCCAAAAAAACCCCTTTCTTGCTTGAGGGTTCCATCTTTGTCCTCTTTTCCTTAGAGACATGAATATACACAGGACACCCAAATATCCTTAAATGCCCTACTTCAGGTTTGATCCCTGAGAAGACCTCTTCAAGAGTCTTGTCCTTC
>SNQJ01S0223383.1:0-14869 GCA_010110895.2 Picea sitchensis
TATATTAAGGAAGTTTTGCTGGGTTTTCTTCCCCTAGAGGGTTTCCCAGGATAAATGTTGTGTCTCTTGTGATTGTGTATTTCTCAGTGATATTGGATTATGCTATTGTTATCTAATGAAATGCAAACATCTATAATAATGGCCTAAACATTAACAGTTGTTTCCCTCTGCATGGTTTCCATTATTTCCGTTGGGAGCCCCTGCACCCTTGTTGCCCCCATGGTGTCCATTAGTGCCTCCATTACAATTATTACCCCCATGGTTATGGTTTTCCTAGTTGGTAGCAATCAACTATGCCAATAGTTGTGTTAATTATTGTTGCCCATTTTGTATACCCTCTAAAATTTGCAAAGCCCTGTCTTCATTTTGATCCCCCATAGCTACTTCTTCTTGTTCTGCCTCTGGTTGGTTTTCTTCTATTATCTCTTCATGGTTAAAAATATTTTCTACCCCTTTCTACCTCCTACTTCTGTAAGTGATATACCCTTCTTCGTCTCCTTGATTCATGAATTTTTAAATCCCCTCGGGTTGGCAGGACTGAGGCTCAGATACCACTGTAATGTCCTATGTGTTGTTTGGTCGCTATCTTCTCGTTGTTGTGTCCATATGTAAGTTTTGAATATCGACTCTCCATCTAGATACATGGGCTATGGTAGTTTTTGTTTGTTGTCAAACCCTCAATCTATAGTGTTGGCAACTTGTAGTGCTTTTATGAATATTATGGGGAGTTTATATACTATTCAAAATAGCCAGAAATATCCCTTTCTCCACAGAAAAACATGTAACAACAAGCATAAAGGAACCGCTGAAATACAATTGATATACTGATGTAGAAGAGAAAAGATTTAATTATCTTTATTCCAACATAAGACAAATAACAACAACTGTAATAACTCACAGAAATTTGCTAGTAAATGGGTTGTAGTTGACTGTCTAAATCGCCCACAGGGTAGCATTGAATATACTCCAAAAATCAGCGCCTTTCTACAGAGTGTTTATTACAGTCTTACAAATATAGAGGATACTTGGACATTGCTGGTACAAAGACCCTTTGCGCCTTCACTTAGCTAGAAAACAATGAAGAATCGACCCACAATAAAAGATATGCAACTCAAGTACAATGGAACTCAGACATCATCATGAAATTGCCCATCTAGCTACAAGAAATGCGCTCAAGACTTATGAACGATTCCCCCAAGGAAGCCCACAAACTCTCCTGATGAAATCGACCTCCCACAGTCAGATTTCGACCCACCAAGTATTTATTTCCAACAACAAAGAGTCTCACCCAATAAATGACAAAATAAACCCTCTTAAAGCTAGTCAATGTTTCTACAACTTGAACTCAACCGCCACCTCTGATACTCAGTCATAGTTGAAAGAAAACACATCTATGAAATATATCTCAGTGATCAATGAAGCATAAGGAAGAAATCTGGATGATCTGCTCTCCCAAAGGATTAGCTAGGGTGGATTTGTCACACCACCGAAACCAATCTCAGAAATTTCTCCTAGGGTTTCCATCCCAAGAGTTCCAAAAGCCACAAAGAGCTCTCTCAAATGAAAATTAGAAAATGACTAGACAAGAATGAGAGAGGGCACCCTCTTTTCCCCTTTTATTCTTTAGTTGACTCTTTTGTGACCCTTTTTACCTTTTTATAAATTTAAGTGACTTTTCATATTCTCAATAGTCACTTAGGCACCTTTTTTCCCACTTACTCAATGTCACCTTTTAAAATTAATTAATTCCCGCTCTGATGACATTAAATAAACAATTAATTCCCTTTTTTCCCACGGACCATAGCCTATGGAAATTACTTAGGCTATTTCGTCCATCTCCTAGAGGACTCATTTGGAAAGGGACATTACAGATTTGTTGCATTGAGAGGAAGACATTTCTGACTATTAGAGGCTGGAACTTCTCTAAATTGGAGTAGAAATAATAGAAATATTGGAAGTACAAAGTTGCATGTAGACCAGTCCATAGAAGGGTCTAAAACAATATGTTAACTTAAATTAGGCATAACTTTTGATGGTCTCGAAAGGTGCTTTCTACAAAAACTAGTATGGGAAAGATGTGCAATGTAACGTAACGCTAACGTGGCATAGGTAGACCAAATATATAATAGTTAAAAAAATATGAAAAAAAGTAGGTGAAGTTGGATTAGTAATTTAATATATAATTTTTTTCAAAGAAAACCTCATGGAATACCCCCCTACTTCCTTGGATTTTTTGGATGGTGGGAAGATTAACCATCGACACTGATTACGATGCTTGACCCAATATTGATCCTCGACTGAGACCCACGACAAGAGAGGCAACCAATTAGGCAAAACGACCTCGAGACCTCCTGCATTAAGGATACATCACTCAACTACACGAGCTAACCCGCTGGGCTTTTAAAATGTTTGGAACATCTCAACCCACCCTCAAGCACTTAAGTGAGAGTGAGATTGTTGGTACCTTGCCAACCCTAATTGGGCCATGAGGGGCAAACATGTCACAAGTAAGGTTTGAACCTGGGTGGGGAGGATAATTACTTTTCCTCTTAATCACCACAGCAAGATCCTATATATATAAACAATTAGTTTGAATGGTTAGCTCGATTTGTAGATGATCTTGTGCTAAGTCGCAAAGGTCTCGTGATCAAATCTCATCGAGTCCTTTCTAGTTACCAGCTACCCATGTGGCTTATGCTCAATCGACCTTCCATCTGGAAATTTTGGGGAAGAAGGGGGAGAGCTCTGCGAGGGCTGGTCTCATACCAATGGTCCCATTCTTTGCTTGAGGGTGGGGTGAGATTATTTCCTCAAAAAAAATATAAAAACAATCACATGAATGAAAATGGAATAAGAAAATACATCATTAAACCAGTCTAGATCCATCTTCAGACAGATTTATCAAGCACTAAGAGGCATCAAATCTGTGGGGTGAAAAACATTTCCTCAAATTTTTGCACTCTAAAAAAGGTTTGCATTTCCATAGATTTGATCCCTCTTGGCACTTGATAGATCTATGCTTAAGATGGATCTAGACTTCAAATGGATCGGATTACTTGCTAATTTTCTTGGTTGAAACTTGATGTTGTAGAAAATATTTGCTACAGCCACTTGGCTGTTACAATAAATCTCTGAAAACATTATCTAACAACCCTCTTTCACCATCAATGTTTGTGCTTGAATATTGGAAAGTTATCTATTGGTTTAATGTTTCATTGTCCAATCATTATTTGACAATTTTGATGGTTATTTCTGCAGTAATTAATTGATTTCATTGCTGATATATACATTTGTTTACTTCTGTAATTTAGGACAGAAAGCTTCATTTGCTTTTCCATTGGAGTATTAGGGTTGCATACTTGTCTTTCTCTTGTCTCGGACATGTATAACTATCTTCTGCAGGTACTCAAGCATTTGGAAACCATTGAAAATCATCAATACTTGTTTCCAAACCATCTTCCATTTTGTAGTTTGACCTATAGGGGCATCGTCTTCCATCACTTCATTTTCCATCTCATTTCCCCCTAGGGTCACCCGAGATTCCGCCCTTGTGTAGGATTTATCCTTCACTAAAGTAAGGGGAGGGTTTATCTAAGGTGATAGTGGGTATACTCTCCCATAGTTCTCACCATCTTGTGGATTGGGTCGGGCTTTGCCCAACCTACAATTTGAGCGATAATAGTACTATTGTGAAAAGGGGCAAAAGGCTTGGCTAGAGAGCAAGCCTTACAATAATTGAAGGTTGTGGAAATAGAAAGTGCGACAACATACTATGAAAATGTCAACAACAATTTCAATCAACATAGGGGTTGAAGGGAAGTCTCAAGGCACAAATGGATGGATTCATGGGCTGGTGTAAACAAGAAGTTAACTTAAATTAGGCATAACTTTTGATAGGTAAGGACAAATTGGGTGGTTCAAAAGATAATTTGAAGAGGAAATAAAAAAATATTTGTGTAAAATTTTAGGTCTTTTGAAGTTGGGGTTGTATAGATATGAAGTGTAAGGTTTTAGATCCAAATCTTACCTAGAGAGATTGATCCACCCCTTGTAAGTTTATCCCTTAAAACCCTATTCTCTCCCTCTCTCTTTAGTTTCAAAATGCTTTGGATACTTGATTAGGCCACACTTACCAAATGGTACCACTATAAAAAGAGGTACAAGGCCAAGTTAGAGAGGAGGCCTTACAAGAATTGAAGGTTGTGGAAATAGTGAGTGTGACAACATACTATGAAAATGTGAGCAACAACCTTGAGCAATAGATGGATTCCATAGCGGAAAGTCTCAAGGCACAAATGGATGGGTTCATGGACTGGATTTCTTAGGACACAACTTCACTAATGAAAACCATTTCACAGATCCATTCGAACTAGCAAAAACCAACTGCCAATTTGTTAGGATCCTCCTCCTTGGGTGGAGCTACCAACTTTTTCTTGGTAGCAAAAGGGGATCACTTTCCAATAGTGGACATAAAAAAGTTTGACAATGATGTCTTGACTTCAATGAGCCAAATGGAATAGTATTTCTTCTTGTATAAAATTCCACCAAAGCATAAGGTGGTCTTCGCATAAGTTGGAGACAGAACCATTACAATGGTACTAGTGAAAAACAAAGAGGAAACCTTCATTATCAATATACACTTAGGGTAACTTTGTTAGTGACCTAGAAGCTTCCTATGATAAAGTACCATAGGAAGATCGGACATAAAAGAGTTTAACAATGATGTCTTGACTTTGGTGAGCCAAATGGAATAGTATTTCTTCTTGCATCAAATTCCGCCAAAGCATAAGGTGGCCTACGCATTAGCTGGAGACATGACCATTACAATGGTACTAGTGGAAAACAAAGAAGAGACCTTCATGATAAATATACATTCGGGGTAACTTTGTTAGTGACCTAGTAGCTTCCTATGATAAAGTTTTGGAGTGAGACTATTCAAGTGAATTGTCCAAGTTGAGACAGTAGGGGTTGATAATGAAATGCACCTTGCAACATCAAGAATTGGCCATGAGAGTAGAGGGATTAAGCAATTATAAGCTCTTGCAGCGTTACACCGGTGGTCTAAAAGATGTAATCCAACATGAGCTGAGGATACAGGGCTCAACTAATATTAGAAAAGCCATCAAGTTAGCATGCCATATTGAAGCTAAGAGTATATCTATATGCAAGTTTCTAATAGGATCCATGGAAAAAGGCCATGATCAATATGTTCATGTTATCTCACAAACGTCCGACCCAACCATAAAATGGTGACAACTAAGAGAACACCTATTCATTGTCACCTTAGGTAGGTATTCTCGTCACTTTAGAGATGAAGTAATCACCTCAAGGGGGGAATCTCGGTGACCCTAGCGGGAAATGAGATGAAAAGTGGGATGATGGAAGTGTAGCCCTTATAGGTCAATATACTAAGTGCGTAAAAGCTTAGGAAAGAGTCGTATTGGTAGCCAATGGTTTCCAAGAGGTATGAGTACTTGCAAAGGGTGATTATACTTGCCCGAGACATAAGAAAAGCCAAGTATGCACGTAATATGTTAGGTGGACAAACAAGTTAAGCTTGTTGTCTCTAATTGCAGAAGTAAACAGTAATATATATCAGCAATGAAATGATAAATAATATTTGCAAACAAAGATGCTAAAAGGCTAGAAGAATAAGCAAGAGACAAGCTAGTAAATACTAGCTTAACTCGAGAATGAAAGACTAAGACTTTAGCTTGAAATAAGTCTGTAAGAAATAGTATTGCAGAGATATAATTTGCAGTCTTATGGCTGCATCATTCAAGTTGTTACATCCAAGAGATCAACCATCAAAACTTGCCAACAATCCACCCAAAAAGTGCGCTAGGGTTAGTAGATTATAGGGGGAAACTTTTAGCAACTTTTGATGGTTGGTTTGTGAGTAAATTAGAAAGATGTATTAGGGTTTCTGCAGCTATAATGGATGTAGATAAAATGTTATGACAGAAGAAAGAATAACTTAGCCAAAGGTGATTCCCTAGTGGCTCAACCAAGCATATAAAACATAGAATTGATTCCAATTTAGACAACCTCAAAATCCTGAGTTTTCACGTTAAACAATGCAAGATTTAATTTCTCCAATGCAATTATTTATAGTGCCTTTAGCTATTGGGTTATGGAGTCAAATAAATGAATAGATAACAAGTGCTATCTCCCTGGGGGCATAAAATCTTTTACTCCCCAAGGCAAGTAAATGCTAACTAGGAAATACTAGGAGGGTGTAAACCCTTTTACTTCTCCTAGTAAAACCTTGTGCAACAAATAATTTCTAGATAAAATTAATAGATAATGGTGGGGTTGTAAATCCTTATACTTCCCAAGAAATTTAGCAAATCAAACTTGTAACCAAGCAAATGAAGCATCAACAAGATAAATCCTTACCTAGTCCAAGAAATGACAATATAGACCTCCTCTTACCAAGATAAATCCACCACAAATGCAATGGAAACGCTCGAAGAGAGGTAGCAGACTACTTCCACCAATAGCATGAAAAAACCATAACAATAACACAAGAGAGAAGAGATTGCCCAAAGAGGGCGCAAATTTTAGCTAGAAGGCTTCTCACAATGGGAGAGCTATGATCAAATGAGATATTGATGATCTCTATTTATACAAAATGTCTTAAACATAGTTTGTCAACATAATTTAGGGTAAACCACAAGATAAGGGGTTAACATCCCTAATATTTCCCCTTTACAAAATAATATTGTTTAATTCATACTTTTGAACATGAAAGAAACCCTAAAGCATGACATCACCCTCCTTTTGGGCAACTTTTGGCACTTTTTGGCAAGTCGTTGAGGTTGGAGAAGGGACGTTGGGCTTCCAAAATCAATCTTTCAAGTCATTAGGAACTCTCTCCACCAAATCAAGCTGCCAATCCTCATCAAGGTGCCAAGTGCCACATCACCACCACATCCTAACCCATGCATGACTTCAAGCTCCAAGAAGGTGACGTTTTTCCTCCTTCAAGCAAAATGTTTGGGTGGTAGGGGCTAAGTTAGGTCTTCCATGATGTCATATACGCCTCCAAAGGCATGTCCTTGTGATTTGGCATGTGGGCCCTTGACATCCAACCTGTGGGCTTCAAGCCCCATGGAAGCCCAAGCTAGGCTTGTTCCTCCAAAACTGTCCACCAACTGGGTCCTACAAAGATAAATGGATATGCCCTCCAAGGATCTCAAGTCAAAGAATCACGATGAGTAAATCAAATCAATAAAAGAGCCATCTAAGCAAGTACATTCAAACCACCTCATCAAAATAAACTAATGCTCAAAGAGCCTATGCAATTTCCCAAGTTTAGGTATGGGAGGGTTGACAAAATGACCTATTGGGTGAATCGTTCCTCAAGTTTATGGGTGTTTCTCGTGGTGACCTCCTTCTGAGTCATGTGGATGAGGTGTCATAGATGAGGGGAAAACTTATGAGAATGGGGTTCATGACATACAAGGGGTTGTAGTGTCTCACTTATGGGTGCCTTTGTAGTGGGTGTGTTGCACCTTCGTTTTCAATGAATGCTTTTTACAAGCCCATTCATTTCCATTAATTAATTAAGGTCCAAATACTGGGTACTCCCTAGGGTGAATCGATTAGCTTGGGGGGCAGTACCAAAGTGTCGCTTGAAAGGAGAAGTACACATAGTGCCATGGGGGTATAATCTAGCTTGTAACGCACTTTGTGTAAATCCCTCAATCAAGTGAGACATTTATGTTATGTGTTTGTTTTTGCATCTCTTTGATTAATTTTTAGGAGAAGATTTTCATTTCTCCCAAGACCTCTTTGGGAGAGAATCTGGAAGGTTCATAATCAGGCTTTTATCTTTTGCCAGCTACAAGCCTCTGGGCCTTCAACCCCTTCTTCCCATGAAGTGAGGGACAACCCTTTCTTGGGTTAGTACACCTGAAAAACACAAAAGGTGAGAAGATGAGGGGATGGAATGTGGAAAGTGACAAGTATGGTTGGGAATGGCACGATGACTTGTAAAAAGGACCTCCCAGTAGCATACCTATCCCTAAGGGTGACCCACTTGCTAGGGTGCAATGTCAACCACCAAGGTGAAACAGGGAAAACAACATAATGTCCAAGCAAATGTCACATAATCAAAAGAAGTAATAGATGTAACAAACTCAAATGCCTCGAATATTGAAATGACACTCACGATAATACCTAAGTTGTACCTCATGGAGCAAGACCCAATGTCTTTCGGAGGCCAGACAATGTGGTGGATATCGTGGTGACGATCCTGGAGCTGTGGTGTTCAAGTGGGTCTCTGTCTGTGCAAGTGAACACTGTTGGTAAGGCTGTCTCTTGGTACTCCATTTATGCAACCTAAGGGCCTCGAGACATCATCTCCTTAGTTATCCCACAAAATGGGGATAACATTTGGCTCCTACTTGGGGACATGTCCTCCTCGTAGAGTGCACGAGAACCGCAACATCTCCTGGTAGACCTGTGCCTACACTGAAACAAAACACGATAAAATATAGGGTGGTTCTATCACCCTTCATCCATATACATCAAAACCAAAATGAAACTAATCTAGAAAAGAAATTTTTAGCATTTTTTAAAAAAATTCCAAACTAACCATGAATTCAATACGCAAATAAAGAAAAATGAAAGATGAAATGCATCTAAACCAACATGAGTAATCAATATGCAAATGCAAGGAAAGGAAGATGACCTACCTACTTAACTGGGGCCTAGGCCCTGAAGAAGTCAAGTGATCTGAACATAGGGCAGGAGAAGAGATCAATCCACTGGTATTGGCATCTTTCTCCCATCCAAACTGTCAAGTAATACTTTTCTTTCTCGGACTTCTTCTTGATGATGTAAGGGCCAAGCCATGAGTTGTCATCCTTCTGGTCATATTTACGCTTGCCCTTCTTTTTGTTGCACATGAACGCAAGACTTTGTTCATTGTAGTTGATGTAAGGTATATTCTCTATGTATGGATAAGAAGGAGGTCTTGCGTTGATTACATCTTTGATGGCTTCTTCGCGTTCTTTATCTTCTTTCTTCAATATTTGGAAAGACCATGGCTCTTTCTCCGGGAACTTTGTAAGTTTCTCTTTGTATTCATCTGTCCTTGGGAGGAGCATGTCTATGGAGTCCTCCTGCATGAAAGGCAAGTCTTGTGGATCGTACTCGATGGTGTCTGGGACTTCATCAAACTCATATTCACTTGTATAGTCAGGACTGTTGGGATCCGTCACATGCTTGTCGGTTCACTCTCGACTATATAATTCCTCAAAAGTTCCATCTCCCATGGGAATGTGTGCATGGGTGATGTCTATGCTAAGGAAACCCCCAAGGGAAGTAAACCAACTCCTCGATAAGAGCATTCCCCAAACATTTGGGACATCAATCACTACTATATTCATAAGGAGGTTGACATGTGGAAAATCAATCAAAAAGACCTCAACATTCTCACATAACCCATAAACCTTGACTCTTTTCGAATGAATGCCTCATACGTTTCCATAGGGTCGGGTCGTCTTCAAACCAAGTTGTTACATTACCTTCAATGAAATGACATTCCTGAAGGCCCCATAATCTAGCATACAGTTGTTCAGGCAGAGGCCATTCATGCCTAGTGAAAGGTAGAAAGGAAGATTCTTGGTGTTCAAAATGATTGGAAGATATTCTTTCTCAGTCGTTACCTGTAATAACTTCAAGACCTCCCTCCTTACAGAAGGAATTTTGCACATTTCTGTCACATGGATCGTCATATTCAACTTTCCAAACGTGGTTGCAACATCTATGTTCAACTGAATCTCATATGTGGGAGATGGCTTAGGAAGCAACTCATGTAGTGGAGGTGGAGGTGGTGGGACCACCTTCTCTGTAGATGGAGGGGGAGCGACAAGTTGTGATGGAGGGGTTGAAGTTTTATTTCTTCTGGTGTATGTCAAATATTCCCTCTTCCTAAGTTCCTTCCTATGATTGTATGTCAACTAATTTAAGGCTCATAGTCTCCCCTCACAGTGTGACTTCTTCCTCTTGGAGTTACAGATCATATCCATGAAATTCATACTGTTGGAAGAATCTTCGCCTCGTCGGGGACACTCATCCTCTCAGTGAGTCTCTTGGAACGGAGAACACCACAAAGTTTGTTCAGTATCAACCATCCCAATTGGTTTCAAAGTATCAGGGGCCTTTGCCTCTTATTGAGGCCTTGGTTTCCAACCTGTGGCATCTCTTTGCTATCTGGTAAACTGAGCTCTGGAGGCAGATTGATTTCTCTCCACGGTAGTTAATCGACCCATGATCTGATTCTGTGCTTGGACAAATTGAGTATTCATCTGATCTATCTTCTTAGTCAAGAGGGCATTTGGATCAGGAACACTGCTACTGTAAGCCTTAGTCTTTTCTTTTGCCTTGACACAAAGATATTGAAAAGGATATACCTTTGAGTCAAGGAGATTTTCTTCAATCTTTGCACTGTACTCTTTGGCTTGTGCGAAAGGAGTGGGCTTCTTGTTGTTCAGAATAAAGCGAAATTGCCCATCAAATGCATTCACATAGAGGAGACGAATTGTTGTAGCAGTTGGATGCAAATCTGTCGAAATTTGATTATATAACTTGTCGAACTTGGTGCCAAATTCACTCACTGTCTCATTCTTCTTTTTCTCTATTTGATTGAACTGAGCTACAAGCATCCCATTGTCTTTCTTCATTATCCATCTATTCTTAAATAACTTGACAAACTCCTCATAAGATGCTACGCGATTATCAGGTAGCTCTCTAAACCACCTATGGGCATCTTCGGTCAAAGATGAGGCTAGTAACCTCATGGCTACATCCTCATGTTCCACTTCTGCATTTTCCATGTCTCGACCTATGACATAGAGATGATCATTTGCAGTGGTGACATTGTTTCCTCAAAACTTCGACAACCATTTGTGAGACTCTTTTGGCATTGTCTTGGGGTATCCAGGGATGGTGGCCATGTTAATGGGTTTATAAAGGTCTTTTTCCCAAGGGTGAGCCATTGGAGAAAGGGGAAGGGTATCGTGGTAAAGGGTTTTGACAATGGGAGACTTGACGGGAGGCCTTCTTTGGTAAACCTTAGAAGGTTTGAACCTCCCTGGGGGGAAAATATTAAGGGAAGAAGGGTTATGGGAATGTGGAATCGCCAGATGAACTTCAAGAAGAGATCATCGAAGTTAGAAAGGGAACGTGATTTAGGTGGAGTTGCTAGGCAAGCTAGGGAAAGGCTTTGGGGTAGCTTGCCAAAGTGTCGTAAGGGTTCAGAAGAGGATTCAAAATCTTCCCCGGCAACAGCGCCAAAATGTTATCACATAAGTTGTAGGTTGGGAAAATATCGACCCAACCACAAAATGGCAACAACTAAGAGAATACCTACCCAATGTCACCTTAGGTAGGTATTCCCGTCACTTTAGAGATGAAGTAATCACCTCAAAGGGGGAATCCCGGTGACCTTAGGGGGAAATGGGACGAAAAGTGGGATGATGGAAGCATAGCCCCTATAGGTCAATAAAATAAGTGCAAAAAGTCTTGGGAAAGAGTCTTGGTGGTATCCAATGGTTTCCAAGAGATATGAATCCTTGCAAAGGGTGATTGTACCTGCCCGAGACACAAGAAAAGCCAAGTATGCACGTAATATGTTAGTTGGACAAGCAAGTTAAGCTTGCTGTCCCTAATTGCAGCAGTAAACAGTAATATATTTGAGAAATAAAATTATAAATAAGAGCTGCAAATGAAGATGCTAAAAGTCTAGTAGAATAAGCAAGAGACAAGCTAGTAAATACCAGTTTAATTTGAGAACGAAAGAGCAAGACTTTAGCTTGAAATAAGGCTGTAAGAAATAGTATTGCAGAGATATAATTTGCAGCCTTATGGATGCAGAATTCACGTTGTTACAGCCAAGAGATAAACCATCAAAACTTGCCAACAACCCACCCAAAACATGCGCTAGGGTTAGTAGATTATAGGGGGGAACTTTTAGCAACTTTTGATGGTTGGTTTGTGAGTAAATTAGAAAGTTGTATTAGGGTTTCTGCAGCTGTAATGGATGTAGATAAAATGCTATGATAGAAGAAAGAAGCTCTTAGCCAAAGGCGACGCCCTGGTGGCTCAACCAAGCATATAAAGCATAGAATTGATTCCAATTTAGACAACCTCAAAATCCAGAGTTTTCACGTTAACCAATGCAAGATTTTATTTCTCCAATGCAATTATTTCTAGTGCTTTTAGCTATTGGGTTATGGAGTCAAATAAATGAAGAGCTAACAAGTGCTATCTCCTTGGGGGCGTAAACCCTTTTACTCCCAAGGCAAGTAAATGTTAACTAGGAGATACTTGGAGGGTGTAAACCCTTTTACTTCTCCTAGTAAAACCTTGTGCAACAAATAATCTAGACAAAATTGATAGATAATGGTGAGGTTGTAAATCCTTATACTCCCCAAGAAATTTAGCAAATCAAACTTGTAACAAGGAAAATGAAGCATCAACAAGATAAATCCTTACCTAGTCCAAGAAATGGCAAGATAGACCTCCTCTTACCAAGATAAATCCACCACAAATGCAATGGAAAAGCTCCAAGAGAGGTAGCGCACTACTTCTTCCACCAATAGCATTAAAAAACCATAGCAAGAGCACAAGAGAGAAGAGATTTCCCAAAGAGGGCGCAAAGTTCGGCTAGATGGCTTCTCACAATGGGAGACCTATGATAAAATGAGATACAAATGATCTCTATGTATACAAAATGTCTTAAACATAGTTTGTTCACATAATTTAGGGTAAACCACATGATATGGGGTCAACAGCCCTAATCTTGCCCCTTTACAAAATAATATTATTTAATTCATACTTTTGCACATGAAAGAAACCCTAAAACATGACGTCACCCTCCTTTTGGGCATCTTTTGGCACTTTTTGGCAAGTTGTCGAGGTTGGAGAAGGGATGTTGGGCTTCCTAAAGGCATCTTCCAAGGTGCTAGGACCTCTCTCCACCAAATCAAGGTGCCAATCCTCATCAAGGTGCCAAGTATCACATCACCACCACATCTTAGCCCCTGCATGACGTCAAGCTCCAAAAAGGTGATGTTTTTCCTCTTTCAAGCAAAACGATTGGGTGGTAGGGGCTAAGTTAGGTCTTCCATGATGTCATCTAAGCCTCCAAAGGCATGTCATTGTGATCCGGCATGTGGGCCCTTGTCATCCAACCTGTGGGATTCAAGCCCCAAGGAAGCCCAAGCTAGGCTTGTTCCTCCAAAACTGTCCACCGGCTAGGCCCTGCAAAGACAAATGAATACGCCCTCCAAGGATCTCAAGTCAAAGCATCATGATGAGTAAATCAAATCAATAAAAGAGACATCTAAGCAAGTACATCCAAACCACCTCATCAAAATAAACTAACGCTCAAAGACCCTATGCAATTTGCTAAGTTTAGGTGTGGGAGGGTTGAGAAAACGACCTATTGGGTGAATCATTCCTCAAGTTTAGCGGTGTTTCCTGAGGGGACCTCCTTCTAAGTCATGTGAATGAGGTTTCATGGATGAGGGGAAAAATTTTGGGCATGGGGTTCATGACATACAAGGGGTTGTAGTGTCTCACTTATTGGTTCCTTTGTAGAGGGTGTGTTGCACCTTCATTTTCAATGCATCCTTTTTCCAAGCCCATTCATTGCCATTAATTAATTAAGGTCCAAACACTGGGTACTCCCTAGGGTGAATCAATTAGCTTGGGGGGCAGTACCAAAGTGTCTCTTGAAAGGAGAAGTACACATAGTGCCATGGGTGTATAATCTAGCTTGTAATGCACTTTGTGTAAATCCCTCAATCAAGTGGGACATTTGTGTTATTTGTTTGCTTTTGCAAGTCTTTGATATTTTTAGGAGAAGCTTTTCATTGTTCTCAAGACCTCATTTGGGCAAGCATCTGGAAGGGTCATAATCAGGCTTTTATCTTTTGTCAACTACAAGCCTCTGGGCCTTCAGCCCCTTCTTCCCATGAAGTAAGGGACAACTCCTTCTTGGGTCAGTACACCCAAAAAACCCAAAAGGTGAGGAGATGAGGGGATGGAATGTGGAAAGTGACAAGTATGGTTGGGAATGGCGCGATGACTCGTTGAAAGGACCTCCTAGTAGCATACCTATCCCAAAGGGTGACCCACTTACTAGGGTGCAATGTCAACCACCAAGGTGAAACATGGAAAAGAGTGTAATGGCCAAGCAAATGTCACATAATCAAAAGCAGTAATAGATGTAACAAACTCAAATGCCTCAAATATTGAAACGATACTCAGCATAATACCTAACTTGTACCTCATGGAGCAAGACCCAATGTCTTCTAGAGGCCAGCTGATGTGTTGGATACCGTCATGATGATCCTGGAGCTGTGGTGGTCATGCGGGTCTCTGTCTGTGCAAGTGGAGACTGTTGGTCAGGTTGTCTCTCGGTACTCCATGTCTACAACTCGAGGGCCTCAAGACATCATCTCCTTAGTTATCCCTCAAAATAAGGATAACAGTTCCAAATACTGCAACAACATCACTGTTATGTACCTGTAGCCCCAAATATCTTGTCATTACAAATATGGAATTGATGCTTGTCTATGGTCATAACCTAATCATTAAGTAGGTGGGGACATATCCTTATTTTGTTAAGGAAATTATTTTCCCTCCTTTTGCTATGTATTATGTCATTTTCCCAATTTTCCTTTTCCATAACATTTTGAAGTGTTGTTTTCCAAACACACACCTGTTTCCCAGTTCCAGGTAAAATTGTGAGCACATTTAAGGCCATAATAATTTTAATGACACAACAAATCTTATTTTCTAACACAAGGCAAGTTCCTGGTTTTATGTATAATGCAAGTCTTACAACTTA
>SNQJ01S0223384.1:0-14869 GCA_010110895.2 Picea sitchensis
ATATATATTGTGCAATCTACTTGGATAGTAAACAAAATATCTATATTTAGGAGGTACATATGTATGAATGAAGCTCTAACAAAATAGTTTGTTATGAAAGTAGCCACTTGGAGTGAGAGAATGCATATGATAATATTCTTCAACCTTTATGATCTTCATTAGATTATTATATTTTTGAAAATGATGAATGACTTCATAGACAAAATCTTATAAATTCATAAACTAATTATTACATACTTGAGTTTTTTCAATTTCAACAAAATGCCACTTGATGAATCAAACTTTTTGACAAAACCATAAGGGAAAAGGGTCGGGAACTAGAATTTGTATATATGTGAAATGAACAATTACATGAGACGAGTTCAAAGATATGGATGGTAGATATAAAACCTGATAGAAATAAAAGATGGATTGAACCATAATTAAACATAGACTAGTTAAAGGTGTCCATGACTACCATCGGGTAGTTAATGCCCTTGATGGTGGTAGGAAATCCTCCAAGAAAATCCATTGAAATTGAATTCCATGGTTTGATTGATTAAAGAAGTGGAAGATGCTTTCCCAAATTCCAATTTGTTGGCTTGGACAACATAGAATTGAAGTCTTCATTAGTTTTTCCACCACTTGTGCCATCTTGGGCCAATATAAATACCCTTGCAAGTTGGTGATTGTCTTCTCTGCCCCAAAGTACCTTGGCATATTGAAATGGAATGCCTTGTGCAATAACTATAATTTATAATATCCTTAAGGAACACAAACGATGGTAAAGTTGTACAAAATCTTGTCCTTCAACATATAATCATGAAATTCTTCATCTAGTGAGGTCTACATAGAATTTTGTAGGTTTCTATAGATGCACGCAAAATTTGGATAATGTCCATAGCTTTCCTTGAAAGCACTAAATTCAAACTATTGTAGTTGTTTAAACATTGTCACCCTGATAAGTCTCACCTTGAAAGGGAAACATGCAACCTTGTTTATGCTTAATTTTTTTATACTTAATCACAATATTGAATCGCTACAAATATGTGGTCCACTTCATGTGATGTGCACTCTAAACCATGCTATGTGCATAGAGAAAATATAGAAGCTTATGATAATTGTGGATAACAAACTCTTTTCCAAGAAAATGATCTCTCCATTGCTATTTTACAGCTTGAACTAATGCGTACATCTCTCAGTAATATATCGAATCATTCTGTGTTGCACCTAAAAAAGGTCTCGGAGTGGTATGCAATGGGTTTTCACTATTGCATAAAAATTACACCCGTGGCACTTCTAGAGGTGTCCACCTCGATCTCCAAGGTTTGTTGAATATCAAGAAGGTGATTCCTAGGGTACTCTTTTTTCTAGAGAAAATTTCTCTTTATATTCAATAAAAATATAAAAGTGTACATAACCAGTCTTTTACACCAAATGAAAGGTAATCATTGGCTGCCATGTGAAAATCCAAAAATATATAAACAATATCATACTACCTAATATCCAAACCCAACAAAATACTATCCAACTATGCCATAGAGGTCCCCATATTACAAAACATTCTCAAAATACAACACTGCCATTAGACAATGGAGCGAAAGTGCTCAAGATTTAATATAAACTTAAGAGCATAGTTGGGACCTCATGCCCTTCTTCACATAAGTAGTAAGCTATAGATCCTGGAAGCTTCATAAGCGCTCGCTTTGAAAGGTAATCTGCCTCTTGATTATCTTCCCTATAAACATGGTCAAAAGTGATGTCCCTGAATTGATTAATAAGGTATGAAATTCTTTCCTTCCAGCTCTCCAAGGTGGCCACCTGTAGCGATCCCTTTCCTTTTAGCCAATCAATGGCAATTCTAGAATCTCCAAGGACTTGGATCTCATAAATAAAGAGGCAAGAGGCTAAAGTTAGTAATGCACACACCCCCATTAATTCAGCTCTAGTGCTAGTTCCAACTCCACAGTTTATCATCCATTTGTAAAAGGTTTGTTCCTTTATCATAATTACTCCACCCACTCCACTGTATATATCATTCTATTGTGAAGCCCCATCAAACCAGCCTGTGATCTTTTGACCTGTCAACACATCTTTTTAAACTCTTGGAGTAGGAAAACATATATGTTTCTTGTTGGCCTCCAGAGCGACCAGAGATAAGTAAATCACCTTTTGATATGATAGAATACAGGATTCCAAAATGACTGAGTTCCTTTCTAGCTATATGTACCAGCATATGTAAACTGGTAGAGTTGGGGCCAAGCGATTATGAGCATGCCAACAATTCATACAGTCCACAAAGGAGGACCCGTGCCACCCGTAAGAGGAAGGATGTGTCACATTTAAAACTTCCCAAACCCGATAGTTGAAGGAACAATGGGTAAAAAGGTGATTTACCGACTCACCCAAAAGCCTGCACAATTGACAAATGTCAGGTCCCACATATCCTCTATGTTGTAGATTATACCATGTAAGAACTTTGGATTCCGTCACTAACTAGAAAAATAGCTTTAGTTTTAGATTGCAATGCCAAGACCACACTCGTTTGCGCCACCCACCAGTTTTGACCAACCAATGCAAAGTCATTAAGGCATTATATACGTTCTTTGCTGATATCTGCCCAAAGGAATCTCTACCCGTCTAGATCAACGCATCTGGCTTATTCCGTAACTGCACCCTCGACTCGATCAAGGCTCTCCTATAGCCTTCCCATTCGGTTTCCAAGACACCCGATAGATTTAGATCACCGCTGTCATACCACATAGAACATATACTACCAGGGCACAAATCTTTGTCGGCTTGATGGAGGTAGTGTACATTGTTTTAACTTAGTGCCTATAGCAACTTAGCTGATAAGAATGCTTTGTTGCCCATTCCAAGAATCCATTCTTTTCCAATAATAATGGAATGTCCCGACCCCGAATTCCAAGCGATCCAATGAAGTAGCAGTGGGATAGACTTCTGAAGAGTTATCCAGGTCTATGAACCTTGAGGAACCATACACTGTGTCGATCACAGCCATCGAGTAACCGAACCAAAGGGTAAATATTTATCTTTTATAACTCGATGCCAGATGCCTCAAGTCATTAAAGATCTCCACAAGTTGATAGTCAGTAGACTGCGATAAAAGATAAAGAGGTTTCTCAACCCCCAACCCCCATATTTTTTTGGTTGAGCTAAAAACTCCCATCTGTAAAGATGATATCTATGTTTTTGTTTCCCCCTCGTCCAAAGGAAAGAGAAGACCAATTTGCGCATCCTATCGAGCACCGAGATAGGAATATGTGATAACTCTAGCCAATAGACTGGATCGCCTTCCAAGTCAACCTTAATGAGTACAAAATGAACTCCGATGGTGAGCCACCGATTGCACCAGTGATTGATTCTTTTTTCAAAATTTTCAGTGAGCCAGTACCAATCATCCACTTTATAGCGATCAAATTTTAAGAGATATCCCAAGTACTTGAAATGTTCCACGAGGGATACATAGCTATATTGAGTTAGACTTAAAGATCTCCAGTGTGTTTTCCTCTAAACCCTAATGGAGGAAGGTTGACTTTTGGGCATTTATCACAAGCCTCGATGCTCTACAAAAAACCCCCAGGATTCTATGAATCTCCTACAATTCTGCCAGGGATGCGATGGACATAATGATTATATCATCAACAAAAATTAGATGTAGAATATTTATGAGTCTTGAAACCTTTATACATGTCAACTTGCCTTTGGAAAGAGATTTTTTGAAGGATAAACTCAAGTCTTCCATTACAAGAATGAAAGGCAAAGGTAACAACAGGAAACCATGTCTGAGCCCTCTTCCTCCCTGGAAGAAATTTGTTGATTCACCATTGATCAAAATAGCAAAAGTCACTGAAGAGATGCATTCCAAGTTCCAATTTGTAGTGGCCAAACCAAAACCACTTTGGATGAGAATAAGTTGAAGGGAATCCCAATTAACACAATCATACGCCTTTTTTAAGTCAAGTTTAAGAATAACAACTTGTAACTTTTTCTACTTGATGCTGTGCAGGCATTCTTAAGTAGTACCTATAGCATCAAGGATCTACGTCCCCTTGAGGAAACCTAACGGTTCCTCAGACATAGCCCGAGATAGAATCAGTTGTATCCTCTTGGCTATAATTTTAGAGATGATCTTATAACACAAGTTGCATAGGGCTATCGGCCGAAAATCACCTAAGGTTGATGGGATATTTACTTTTGGAATAAGCGCTATGAAGGTCGAGTTTAGCGTCTTATTGACTGCACCAGTAGCTCTAGATTCCTCCATGGCATCAAGTAGATCCTGCCCAACCAGATCAAAGAAGAAAAGAAAGAACTCCATTGTCCAACCGTCAGGCCTTGGGCTTTTGTCCTTGGCAAAACCTTTCAGTACTTCAAGTACTTCCGCTGAGGTAACATGTCTCTCGAGGGATTCCACCTCATTCTCCTGAACAATTCTGGGAAACAATCTAACCAGCTCTATTTGATCAATAAAATAAGTTTGCCCCATGTCGTGAAAAAAGGATTTGAAAAAACCCTGAACCGATTCCTTTATGTTCGCTTTCCCTGCATGTACACTGCCTTGTTCATCCTTTATTTCCCAGATGTGTCACTTGTTTCTTCTATAGTCAACAAAACGGTGAAAAAACTTAGCGTTGTTATCCCTACTTTTGATCCAGATAGCTCGGATTTTTAGTCTCCAATGCTCCTCATCAGCAATCAACAACTTTTTACGATCCGCTTCCAGGTGTTTTATATGGGAATTGAACTATCGAATGTCCACACTTTGTGCCTTCCATATGAGTAGCGAAGCCAAATTATCTTGAATTATTTCCAGAGAAAGATTTTCTTGTATTCTCCTTTCTTTAGACCAATTATTTACATGTGATTTGAGAGTTTTTAGTTTCCATAATAAACGACCTTGTGCCCCCTTATCCCTTTTGGCCTGTAACGAACCCCATACCTCTTTCACCAATGATATAACACTTTCATTACGAACCCAATTGTGATTGAATTTAAACGGGTGTGCAACAGTAGGAAAACCCTTTCCCAATTGTAATAAAATGAGAGCATGATCAGATATGTAGGGGAATTCCACCCACGTCCTGAAGCGATCAAAGGTCATAAAAAGGTCCTTAGAAACTAAAATTCTATCAAGTCTTCTTACAATTTCTTCCACACCAGATCTATCGTTTCTCCATGTAGGAGTAATCTCCACTGGCATAATGTCTATCATGTGGTTTCTACTAAACAGATCTTTGAAGAAAAGTGTCAGCGGATCAAGTGAGGTTATCGCTCACCAAACTTCGGCTGCATAAGTAGTGGGATTTAAATCCTCGACGATGACCAAATCTCCTTTCACCAGAAGACCTGAGCCATCCACCTTTTCCCAAAAACAATTGCGCTCGAGACATGGTCCATAAACATTTAGAAAATTGATCCTTTGAGGATCGGAAACACAAAGCCCTATCAACAGGATACCAACACAACTTAAGAAAGGTGTTAAAATAAAAACCTTTGGATCCCAAGCCACTAGTAGTCCGCTTCACTTCTTAACAAAACAAACCGGCTAATCTGGTCTTAAAGAAGTCACAAATGAACAAGCGTTTTCCTCAGAAACTAAAGTCTCTTGTAATAAAATAATGTCAGACATAGTTTTTGATAAAAGTCTTCTCATCGAGGCCTTTTTCAAGAGTCCCCCAACACCTCTAATGTTCAAGGAGAGGAGGATCATGATTTTTCCCATGTAAGGGCTTTCATGCCTCTATGCTCCCTTTGATCTAAAGGTGAATCCATAAGTTGTGTCAAAAATGACAGGTTGGTTCTTAGCCTCTTGCGGGCGCTCCTGGTTTTTAACGGGGAAAGCTCCATCCCGAGGCCACAAGACCATGCTAAATCCACCCCAATGGGATCCCCAGTACTAGTAGAATCCCCAAGAGCACCCCTAGTCTCAGAAACCTTATGAACTTCATTACCCAGGTACGTCTGAAGTGGGATAGGATCAGTGATCTGCCTAACAGGACGGATCAAAGTGTTAATCATGTTATCCATAACCGGGTCACTGGTTATGTCCCCCAAAGATCGTTGTCTCGGACCACAATCATCAACAAAAGTAATAGTTGGGGGTAAAGCCAACAAAAGCACAGAGGTGTCCACAGGCTTGGGTCTGGGTACCATAGAATCCGCTGACCAGGATGGTAATGGATCATTAGGTACAATGTATAGCTCCAAGTGATGGCTCGACTGAGGTAACCATATGGACGAGTGTGAGTTAACTAGTTGATCCCCCGATGATCGTTGTCCCGGACAACAAGCATCCACAAAGGTTTTAGTCGAAAGATAAGTAGACAAAGGCTCATAAAAGTTTATAGGCTTATGGAAAGGTTCCACAGAAGCCACGAACCATGTTGGTAATGAAACGATAGAAGAAGGGAAATGCCCCAAATGTGGACTTGATTGTGGTAACCTGTCCGACGAGTGAGAGCTATCCAGTTGGTCCCTCTCCCAGGAAGTCAGAGAAAAATATAGAGATGGACACAGGGACTTGAGCTTATCGATAAAGGTGGCGGGCGAGCTCCCCTCATCCTCCTCACTCAGTACAACATAATCCCACATGTCCTGCAGTTCCTCCAAATCTATGTAATGGTCCTTGGACGATTCTTCCCAATCCTCCTCAAGGTTCGGTGGCCCCTAAGCCGAGTGAAAATCTTTGTGAAGATGTCCAATGCATCTGCAAAGAGAACAATGAAATGGTAACCCTAGGTAGTCCAATCCTTGAACAAAGAGATGTCCTCGCCAGTCAATCTCCAAGGTTTCAAGCAATCCCGCATGCATATCAGTAGACCTAAGGGATTCTTCGTCCACCCCGATGAAGTGGTCCAAAACATTGCCAATCTCTGCAAAATCCCTGGAGTTCCATAGCTGCAAAGGGAGCCCTGGAAGGAGCCCCCTGAGATGGCGAAAACTAAAATACTTAGAGTTAGGATCTAAGTGGATGCGCCACCTTTTGAGGATTAAGCTCTCTCCCTCCTAGCCCCAAAACTTCCCAAGAATGAGTTATGTGTCCTCAGGGGTTTTGAATACAAACCCCAACCAACCTCTAAGAAAGTACCATACCTCCGACGAATATCCTAGGACTGGTTCCCAGGTTTTTGCCACTCATGCAGCCAAAGGGATCTTACAGCGCGACCGATAGGCATACCTCCCCACAAGAGCACACATGGAAAGATTGCAGGATTCCTCTAAGCCAACATAAGCCCCCATAACCATCCTCCTCTTCGTTTTCTTCAGCTTCCACACCTTTGTTGGACGTTTCATTGACCCCCTTTGAGTAATACTATGACCTCTCGTAGCCACTGCAGGTCTGTCGTTTGGAGGCAATGTAGAGATAATAAACTTTGTTGCCCCTACATTATATTGTGAATCCAACCCACCATAATTTTGGGTGATACTGCTCCCCTCAACACTACTCAAAACTATCGGTGGAGAACTTTGTGTAGGAAGAGTGGTATAAGGGTTTTGAAACGATATCTTCTTTCCATCATGTAGTCTGGATGTCGAAACCGAGGCATTTACATTTAAGAAAGTCTTTAAGTTGTTGCAGCCTATAGCATGCTTACATAGCTCATCCACTGAGGTGAAAATACCTTCATTCTCCCACAGCTACTCGTCAGCCACACCCATGAGTGCGTTGACCTCGGAGTCCATGCCAAAACCTCCCCTAAGCACTCGACGGGCTGCCACCTTAGTTCGGGAGTCGTATCATGGCCATGTAAATAGTTGGAGGGAGTTAAGGTTCGTTAATGTAGGAGAGGACAGGCTGGGGGGGTAATCAATGTCTCTTGTCCAGTCTTGGATACTCCCCATGTGAGTATAATAAACTCAACCTCCACTCGTGGACTTAATGGAGCATTTATGTCATCTTACATCAATGCTCGACAGGCTCAACTGTAACTTTGTCAGGTAGTCTGCCATAACCGCCGTAAGGAGTGAAACTCGCAATAAAAAGGATAGACATGCCAGAGTTGAGAGATATGGCCCCATTCAAAAACCCACCATTAAAACTGCAACTCTTAAGGTCACCAAATAACCCCAAACTTTTGATTCCTAGGGTACTCACAACTTGGTGCTTTATATCATTGAATGCTTCTTGCGACAAAGTGGCCTAGTAGAATTTGAATTGGTCACGATTTAACCAATTGAGTGGGTGCCTGACATGGGAAAGTTGTGCATTAAAATTTCTTCTGTAATTGTCCATTCCAATGAAGATTGGCATTTCATTAATGTTTTTTAGTAGTGGCTAGTTAACAATGGTTCATATATTTGTTAGATCAATGTCCTAGACATTAACCTACATGTGTATGTGATTATCTTGGACTTATGTTATTGTTATGTGAGATCATGACTTTGTTTATACATCTTGCTTTATGAAGTCAATGTTAGTTTATTTAATTTTGTATTTGTACATACACAATCTTATGTGCTAACTTATATGTGTTCCTATGAGAGGCTATTGATTGTGATGTATTTGTTATTAAGATGATCCAACTTTTTTTAGACTATGCATACCATATCCCATGTGTTGATACATAGATGATTCCATATGGAGATGTTACTTATAATGTTCATACATATGTCTATTGATGAACTAATTTGTATATTGTTCAATCCATAAAAGTTTAGTGGCAATAACAACATCCACAATTTACAAGTGTGAGTAGGTTGTTAATTGTTTCATGCAAGAATATACATGTGACTTTCCCAATTGGTTACTCGTATGAATGTAGCTCATTGTGTTGGGTATATAAACGATAATGTTTGAAGGACTCATGACAAAGGCATCATGTCCTTGGACCTAACTGTTAGATGGGTTAGGTGGACATGATTTCTCCCACCCCTACGATGTGAACGTGATGAGGCGTTCCTATCTAAGTAGAGAAAAAAATGTCAAGGAAAGGTAGGGGTGATTTCCTACAATGCGTCATCTAGGACACAAGAATGATATGGCCTCCCACCCGTGGAGGTTTTATATTAATGGACATCTTTTCGATGACTTTTTATTTTAAATCTTATTTGAGTTGTGGTGCATGTTTCTTGACGTGGCACATCAATGCTCCAATTTAGGTATGTTACACCATGTTCTTATTTTCTAAAAGAGTAACAGAAGATAGAACCTCTACAAATACAATTTAATGGAGGTTTTATTTTAGTAGATGTTTTTGTAGAGGGTCTTCACTAAACTTTCCTGAAATGTTGTGCCCTTTCCTTGTACATGTTCATCATTTATAATGTCCATGCGACAATGTTTTTATACTTATTGAAAACATGAAAAATCAAAATCCCTCTAAAATTATAAATTTACTCAAATCATTTTCTAGATTCTCACTTCTCCCACCATTCTACAGTCCATGTTTAACCGTGAAATGCACTTTTTCCTTCATTTTCTCTTTCATTATAATACTTATCAACATGCTTTATACTGCAGATAAATTGTCCAGATGGAGGATGCGAGCAACCACAAACACACATAGAGAGAAACAAAACAAAGTGAAGATATCTAAAGCACAATCAATGAACATCATTACAGAGCCACAACCCACTCTGAACCAACAACTACCACCAACATTTTTTTTAGATCAACTACCTCCCACTTTCCATCCAACAATGATTATTGTGTCATGGTGAGTCTCCATTGTTAATATTGTATCCTATCAAAAAAATTCCATTTCCTAACAAGTTGTACAAAAATCTGTGGGTAGGGAATAGAAATCCCAACCAAGCCAAGCAAAAGAACACCTAACTCTCATTCCTCACCTTTGAAATACAACCAGTTGCATTGTTTCTCATCATCATAATGACCATGGTATGGAAGGGTGGTGTACATATAATGTATGAAATGTAATATTTAGAGACGCCTGTGGATGGTTCTAAAGATCTTAGAGGTTCACAAGAATAATTAATTCTTAAAAATTATAGCATAATGAATTGATAATTAATAATCAATTGTGTATTAAAAATTAGCAATGTACTATTAATTGCTTATTACTAATTCACTAATATGTAATTATTGATTAAGTGAGTAAGAATAATAATTATTAATTACTAATTCATTAATAATGACTTGCTATCTCTGGATAACCAAGGAGAGTTGGGAAAGTGTCTCTCCAATCATATTTCGAGTATAATCCTTTTCTCTTTCATTATAATACTTATCAACATGCTTCATACTGCAGATACATTGTCCAGATGGAGGACGAGAGCAACCACAAACACACATAGAGAGAAACAAAACAAAGTGAAGATATCTAAAGCACAATCAATGAACATCATTACAAAGCCACAACCCACTCTGAACCAACAACTACCACCAACATTTTTTTTGGATCAACTACCTCCCACTTTCCATCCAACAATGATTATTGTTTCATGGTGAGTCTCCATTGTTAATATTGTATCCTATCAAAACAATTCCATTTCCTAACAAGTTGTACAAAAATATGTGGGTAGGGATTAGAAATCCCAACCAAGCCAAGCAAAAGAACACCTAACTCTCATTCCTCACCTTTGAAATATGACCAGTTGCATTGTTTCTCATCATCGTAATGACCATGGTATGGAAGGGTGAAGTACATATAATGTATGAAATGTAATATTTAGAGACGCCTGTGGATGGTTCTAAAGATCTTAGAGGCTCACAAGAGTAATTAATTCTTAAAAATTATAGCATAATGAATTGATAATTAATAATCAATTACGTATTAAAAATTAGCAATGTATTATTAATTACTTATTACTAATTAACTAATATGTAATTATTGATTAAGTGAGTAAGTAATAATAATTACTAATCACTAATTAATTAATAATGACTTTCTATCTCTGGATAACCAAGGAGAGTTGGGAAAGTTTCTCTCCAATCATATTTCGAGCATAAAAACAAAATATTAAAACAAATAAATTAATTCCTTATCATTCTTCCTAAGATTAGATAGACCAAAGTTAGTTTTAGTGTACGATAATCATCATCATCAATAATATTACTAATTACTAATTTATTAATAATAAGTAATAATTAACCAGGAGTAAGACATCCTATGCCATTCTCCTCTTAGAGGTTGGGCTTTCTCCCATTGAGACTAAAGCTATGATTAGATACACAATGGACAAGCATAACTTAACTAACACGAAGGAAAAAAGGCTTCCTAGAGTTGCTTCTAATTTTGGTAAATGTCACTCAGGCTCAAGAGAGATGGCATAAGAATGTTTTTTCTTGGCTAAAACATCAACGCAATGAAGAGGAGGACACTCTCCAAACTATCAATAATATCAAATTCACTATCACTACTATATTTGGAGAGAGTTTATGGTGCCACAAGGAAGTAAATAATAAGAGAAAGCTAGTGTACTACAAAGAGACAATCAACCCTAAGTTAGAAGATCAAAAATATATTTCTTTTGTATTAGCTAGAAAAGAAAATTGATATTGAAGCAACCAAGAATCAAGCAAAGCCTCGTATTCTCTATCCAGCGCTTAGGATCCTTAACTCAAGGTGGATAAGGAAGCTTTTGGTCATAGAAGACTCATCAATCATAACGAAGCACATGCATTGCTCAACCACACGAAAGGACTACAAATTGGCAAGACTTATTCTTAGAATATATAAGGAGGCAAGGAGATATGATTCGATGGAGTTTTATCATGTGTTGGGGACTAATAATCATTAAGAAAATATCTTGGTCAATAAGGCCTCTAACCCAGAGGTCAAAATTATAAGAACAAAGTGCGGGACTTCCATATTGGCCCATAGTAAGTTATATGGTGTTTAAGCCAAAGTGCACAATGTATATCCCAATCAATGACAAATGGTGGATCACTTTGAATAGGAAGGGATGTGATTTAATGCCTTTGAGCTTGATGGTACTCTTGCATGCATGGAATTTGATGGAGGAGCAAGCTCATGTGCGGTTCATCAATAAAATGGAGAATGGAGGTGGGATTAGTCTGGAGTCTAGCCTAGTCATTTTGTCTTTAATCCATCCTATGCTAGACATGACCTAAGGAGGTTTGTAGAGAACCAATCATTGTCATGAATGTCATCTACACAATGTGTTGGAAACGAGGTTTTTGCGTTGGTGTAGATGAGTTGATTAGGGTCGAATACCTGACCAGATTGGGAACGGTCTTGACTTTAGTTTATATGTTAGAGAATCTTGGAATATTATGAGAATGGTGGAGCACAATCATCCTAATCATTTTTTCTCTTGTGAGGTCATGGACCTTCATCGAGTGTCGAGGAGGCATGAGAGACTTTTGGAAGACAATCAAGTAGTCATATCCAATGTAATAAACAGAGTTTCATCTCAAGATGAAGCTCATAACATAGGACATGTAGAGAATTTGAAGATTGTGACTCAACAACATAGGGAAATAAAAAAGTTACAAGTTGAGTGTAGCATGTGATTCCAATTGGTGGTAGGCTTGGCAAGGAGTTTGCATTTTCGTAACCAATAATGTCAATGTGTTATGCCCTCGAGGTGTGGAAGAGGAATAATAAGTACAACAAGCTCTTGGGGATGTGGATATGGAATTGATGGACCAACAATCCAATCCCCCTTGAGAGGAAATGCATGATGTTCACAATGAGCATGCCTTTGTCTCACTCCAGGTTTTAGCTATGTTTTACAAGACAATTTTGATTTAGGCTAGTTCTCTAGGAGATATACCAATAGGTTTTTACGTTACTTATCTGTGAAAGATAAAACAATCCAATTTGTAGCTAATTCTTTGAAATATTGCACATTTTCTAAATAATTGGCTTTCGGAAAGCCCTGCTTTTTTTGTGCAACTATGTTGTATGGTGTGTCTACAACACTTTTTTTAATATATATCTTAATTGTTTCAATCAAAAAAATCAATATTACTAAAATAAGAACGAACTCTTATGAGCTACACAATGAAAATGGACATTGGAAAAGACCCAAAAAGCTTTGGGAAGAAAGAATATGTAATATTTGTGATGCCCTTCCTATGTACACATTAGGGATTAAGTTTACAATATTTGTAATAGCATTTATCTTCATAACATGTTAACTCACGAAAACCAAAATGAGTTATAAATTTTGCATGCGATATTTTCAATCATAGAAACAAAATGTTAAATTAGATAAATTGATTATCAAATCTCTTCAGTTCTCTTAGACCAAAGTTGGTCTCAATGGATGTAATCATCACCATCATCATAAAAAATTAGTTAATAACTAATAAATTATTAATATTTTTATAATTAATACAGATGGTAGGAGTTAGGGAGGTCCTTCTTTGTCTTAAGGGAAAAAAAGGAAGAAGAATATGTGTGGGGACTGCAAATGACCACTAACAGTGAACCAACAACCATGGTAGCTTTCCAAGGATTGTGCATTCTAGAAGAAAAAATAATCCATACTGCAATGATAGTAGGGGACTCTGTCGTAACCATCAGAGCCTTGGCTACACTAAGAATTCTTCCACACTCAGAACTAGAAAGGATAGTTCAAAGGACCCTAGACATTTCCAAATACACTATCCATCTAGAGTTCTTTCAAGTAGTTATAAACCATAGAAAAAATGTGAACCGCCAAGCCAACTTTGGGATACACATGGAGGAAGGAGCATTATTATTATAATTAATCCTTTTAGCATCACGATGAGTCTCATGGAGAAAAATTATAAGGCAACAAGTGTGGGAGAGGATGGCTCATTAAACCCCAAATTAATTGCTAGCATCATCAAGCTAATGTTTTATCTTATATGTATTCATGGAGGGAGATTGGTCTCCTCCATGTGGGTTTTTCCTTGAAGTTTGGTTTCTAGTTTTGCTTGTAATAGGGTTGGGTCTTAACGTCATGAGCACAAAAACCTGATGGAGAGGTTGAATTCTCACATGGAGGGCTCTCTTTGGAATTAAGGCCATGGTATCACCCCCTACTCACTTTGTGAAGTAGAGGAAGAAGGGTTGGCGCTGTGAGCTATGGGAGCTACAAGTACCAATGGAAATTCCATTTTGACCCTCTAGTGATCTTGAATTTTGACTCTATGGAAGCTATGTTGCACTGCATTGCCTAAAAAATTGTTGTGCCATCTTCAAATTAGACATGGTTAAAAGAGGTACGAGGAGGTGTTGTGAGGAGATGTTGGAGATGCAAGAATTCATGGAAGATCCAATAAGAAAAATAACCAAATGGGAAGATGAATCAGTGGATCTATGGGAAATTGACAATAGGGAAAGGGCTTGAAACATGGTGGAGATGAAGGTTTTCATGCACTCACAACAACATAAAAAATTTGAGCTTGAAGAAACACTGAGGTCTCTGGAAAACAAGTTGACAAGGTCGTGGAACACCTAGGCACTCCCGCAAAGCAATCCATGGCTCCATTCCATTTAATCAACAAAGAAAAGAGGTCCCATGTGGCCGCTAACATAACAAATGAGTTAAAAAACAACGATGTCCTCTTGGAATAATCGAAGAATAGGCAAGGAAATGAAAGAGAATTCTAGGAGTGTGCAAAGGAATTGGTAGAAGAAGTCCCTCAGGGCCAACTCTTTTAATCTTTTGCTTTATAGTGTTAGCATGTATTGTCATGTTGTTTTCATGCTAGACTAGTTTGTAAGGCAATGCTATTGATACTATCGTAAGAATAACACTAACATAGGCTAGGCCAATTTTGAGTGCTAGGACAATGTTTGTTTTTTGTTAAAAGGCCTCAAATAATGGCATCTAAATTTGGTATTACACAGTTGTATGGTCTGGTTGCAACCTTTTTTCTAATACAAATATAATCAGTTTGTTGATGGAGCTATATTCCCAAAACTCAATAGTAGGGATTAAACCCAAGAACGAGGTCAAATTAGAC
>SNQJ01S0223387.1:0-14869 GCA_010110895.2 Picea sitchensis
GAAGGGAATAATAAGAATTAGGAAACTAAGTAATGGAGGAAACATAATTAAGGAAAGTTGGGATCTTATGGAAAAAAATGAGGTCAACATAGTAAGGAATCTGCAATTAAGAACCTTCTAATTTGAGCTAATTTAGCAACTTCATTTTTAGGGAAATTATTTAAAACATGTAAGGGGATCTAGGAATACCTAGGAGGAAATTTAGGAGCAACTCTAGGTGGGTGAGGGAAATGAGTAATTTAATAATTTAAAGAAAATAATTATTTGAAGAAAGAGGGGGATGGATGACACTTGTGCGAAGGAGAATATTTAGAATATTTTTATTAAAACTTAATTAAAATGTGATTTAGGGAAAGTTGGAGGTTGGAAAAAATCTATAAAAGAAAGGGAAGATGAGGAAGAAGGGGATCGACTGTTAGTGTAACGTTACACTGCCAGAATTGTGACTTGACTGATTACTTGTGGAGAGTTGGGATTTTCCAGCTTGGATAGGAGTGGTAGCTCGGCCTTGCGAGGCGAGCTGGGAAGTTAGATGGACCATCTGGATTGTGTGTGTCCCCTTTGTGGCTCGGGGGGCTAAGGGGGAAGAAGAGTACCCCTAGCGATTGGCTGGGAGGTACCGGTGTAGTCTCAACCATCAGTGAGTGGGAGCGGCACGGAGCAGGAGCGACACGGAGCTCGTGGTCATCCTTCGAGGCGGGAGTTAAGGCAACAATATGTTTTTCATTTGTATGATAGAAGGTATTAGGACCTTAGCCCTCTCTTATTATTATTAGAATTTTTGTATTGGCATTGTGAGATGAAAAATACTTAACATCAATCTGCTTGGGTTCTCGTTGGATTAATTGGTTTTCTTGCCTTGCTCTTCGGCAATTGTAATTGTGTGACAGTTATAAAAATATTTCTTCTTACTCTGCTATTGCATGTCGGTTTTAGATAAAAGAATTTTATGATCTCGGCATCGCCGACCTTCCTTGGATCTGTGCGATCTCCTGTTGTGCCTTGCATTTTTGTTGTCTGCGTTTTTTTTGCTTGAAAGAGATAAATCTAACTCTGCATTTTATTCTGTTGTATATCTCTGTGATTTGTGGAGGATACCCACACGAATTTCAACCACTTAATCCCGCGTTTTACCTACCGTTTCCTACATTTATGATGGTGTTGGTATCACCGTGGGCATTTATGTATTACAATGTGCGTTTTTTATTTTATTTCAGTGGGCGTTTTTTTATTAATGGGGGTGTTTTATACCACTGTGGGCATATTATATATTACAGGGGCGTTTTTATATTGCAATGGGCATTTTTTTTTATATTAATGGGGGCGTTTTATATGACTGTGGGAATTTTATATATTACCGTGGGCATTTTATTTCACTGTGGGCGTTTATACTCTACAGTGGGCATTTTTATATAAATGGGGGCATTTTATATGACTGTGGGCATTTTATATATTACCCTGGGTATTTTATTTCACTGTGGGCATTTATACTCTACAGTGGGTGTTTTTATATAAATGGGGGCGTTTTTATATGACTGTGGGCATTTTATATATTACCATGGGCATTTTATATCACTGTGGGTGTTTATACTCTATAGTGGGCGTTTTTATATAAATGGGGGCGTTTTTATATGACTGGGTGCATTGTCACATCATCCGTTGGATTCCATGTGTAAGTTTGAGTGATTGTATGCCCTTTTATATTTTTGTTTTCTTTCTGGCAATCCGTTCTGGAAATTTTGTTTGGAAATTGTTCCTGTACATTGTTTCTAGCAATTTGTTATGGCATTTTTCATTTTGTAAAATTAGTTCTGAGAATTCGTTCTGACAATGAGTGTATTGGCATTTCGTTTTTGTAAAATTTAGTTCTGAGAATGCGTCGTGGAAATGGGTGTATTGGAATTCTGTTTTTGTAAAATTTAGTTCTGAGATTTCGTTCTGGCAATGAGTGTATTGGCATTCCGTTTTCGCAAAATGTAGTTCTGAGAATGCGTTCTAGCAATGAGTGTATTGGCATTTCCGTTTTTGTAAAATTAGTTCAGAGAATTCGTTCTACAATGGGTGTTAGGCATCTTCGTTTTGTATTGTTCTGTAATTTCATCTCTGGCAACCTCTGTCCCTGCCAATCAAAGTTCTCCCCCCTTAAAATTTCATTGATTTCAACTAATGCAAATGGACATTGTTGTGTGGTAAAATGTAGAGTTGTTTTATCGATAATTAAGAAATGATAATTTAATTATGGATGAGGCTAATGTTAATTAAATCCTTAGTTGCATTTATCGATTATTTAAGGCTCATTGAATTATGATATTTCATTTTAATGGATGAATGTTCTCTGTTAACTTAATACAGTTCCTTGCCCTTTCATTGAAATCTAGTTAGTTTCTAATTGGGTTAAGAAGAAATTTTGTTTTATTGTAAATTGTTCGCGGGTTTGGGTTAATGAAATGGTGCATGGTTTTTATAATTGATTAGTGGATAATATGGTTATTATGTATGGAAAGGGGTAATGTGGCGTTACGGTTCTTTGATAACACATAGATGCATTGAAATTGGACTTTCACAAGGTTAGCATGATATAAGATGTGTTTGATATTTAAATCTTACTTATGGTTAGTAGGCGTTATCCTTGTAATTAGTTTTAATGGATGTATAATGAAGCCCTTACTCCCTTATTTCTTTAATGGATTTTTGGTATTTAATTCTTAATTTTTCACTTAAGTAAAATGGCTCATTTCCTCAAAATGCATAGCAAGCTAGCTAGGAGTTGAACTGATTACATGAGTGGAATCCTCGTTAAATGATGCCTGACTTAAATGATATTGACCTTAACAAGTTACTAAACGTATTTAGAAGAGTCCTATGAAATTTCAATTGAAGTTGTGCCCATGTGGTTCTGGATTTTCTTCATCAGTTTCCTCTTGCTCAATTGGCTTTTGTTTTTATTGCATATTGGGTTTTTCTGTGTTGCCCTTAATTCTAGCGGGCACCCTTATCTGATGGGTTCCTTCTGCAGGGTGCTTTTATTTGATTGGCTTAGGGTTGGGCTGTTAAATTTATTATTTCTTAATGGATTTTTGGTATTTAATTCTTAATTTTTCACTTAAGTAAAATGGCTTATTTCCTCAAAATGCATAGCAAGCTAGCTAGGAGTTGAACTGATTACATAAGTGGAATCGTCGTTAAATGATGCCCAACTTAAATGATATTGACCTTAACAAGCTACTAAACGATTTAGAAGAGTCCCATGAGCCCCAAATTGAAGTCGCGGCCCATGTGGTTCGGATTTTCTTCAATGGGCTTCTCCTTGCTCAATTGGCTTTACTGCATATTGGTTTTTCAGGTTGCCCTTACTTCCCAGCTGGCAACTCGCCCGATGGGTTCCTTTTGCAAGGTGCTTTTATTTGATTGGCTTAGGGTTGGCCTGTTAAATTTAGGGTTAATAAAGTTGTTGTTTATTTCTATGCCGACATTTAGGGTCGGGTTAATTCCAGGGTTAGTACTATAATTGGAATTGTCCAAATTTCGGCCAGGCGATATCGACTCTTCGATCCGGCTAAAGCTAGTCGCCTATAAGTCTCAGGTGTGGATTTATTTTCTCAGGTAAAAATCTAGTGTCAGTATCAAGAGTCTCGGGCCCTTTAAAGGTGTGGTTTCCACTCTACACACACCTCTAAGGTCGACGAGTCAGCTGTGCTTTTTAAAGGTAGAGTTCCCACCATTGCGACCTCTTGACAGAGATTACTAGTTACTGCCTGAGCATCTCTACTAGGAGCCTATCTAACATCTCCCAGAGCGCAGAACTAAGATTAAACTCTACCTTCCCTCGTGTTGCAATAGTCTATGGTCGCAGCATTTGTTACTTGTTGTTTTATGTCTATGGTCGCTTAATGCTTGCAGTAACTTGTTGTGCGCCTTATGTCTCTTGTTGTGATCATCATGGTTAAGTCTTGTTAGTCGTCGGGTGGTGACATAGAGTTGAATGTGTTTATTTCCTTTGTACACGCGTTCACACACTTTAAAAAAATAAAATAAAAAATTCGCACCTCGCTATCGTGAGTTGTTGTCGTAACGAGGAGGCTATTATAACGAATTGGATTATGTGTTTTAATTTATTTTCTTGATATTTTAACTCTGTTTTCATGTACTCCCTAGCGGTTGTGTTCTGGGTTTTATCACCTTTAATTGAAAATTTTACCCTGCCTTTTTCTTAGCATTTTCATGGTTAGGGTAGCGTATTTACCCAACACCTTGTGGTGTTAAACTCAACAGACTCATCTTAGGTTGACCTAAAGTCGACTGTGCGATGGGAATTGGGAACCCGTTCCAGTTTCTTACTGTGTAAATTCGTTGTAGATGGGTGATGTTTAAATTCGTTTCGGTTGGGTTCCAGTATGTATTATTCTGATATAATGTTTTAAAACTATATTAAATTCAAGATTGAAATTGCGAAGGGCATATGGATTTCTCCTTTATTCAATAGATCTGACTAATGGCCTCGTGGAAATTACAATGGATCTCAAAGAGGTGAACCGCGCGTAGAGCTCCTTGGTATTACAAAGTTTCTCAATGGGCGTTCACCTTTACACCCTTTAACAGTTGGCATTACCTTTACTCTTTTTACTTTTGGGGTTTTAAAAATGGCACTTTCGCCTTTCGGACAACGCACTGATAACAGGTGGTCACCGGGACAATGCTATTTTTATTGATGGAATTTCTTTCATCGCTAGTGCCTCAATAACATATTTAAATTTAACAACATTTAATTTGAATGATGATCATGCTTGTTTCCACAGCCTTTGTAATATCCGATTTGACTATTAGCTTAATCCTAAGATCCACATGAATTTTCTGAGCAATTCTCTCCACATTCTGGGCTGATGTTCTGCTACATTTACTGGGTGTCGTCCACTTGAATGTTCTAAGAGGTTATACACCATTTCTGTCTACGATTTGACACATAGTTGGCAACGAATTTTCACAGCGTTTCCTCTTTTTCTCACAACGTTCTTCCTCAATCTTTAGCCTTAAATAAATTACTGTATGTAAGGGAATGCAGTCCCGTTGTTTTAATGGTTTCACATCTGTTGTTTAGTGGGGGTTTATCCTTGCTAACATTCCCATGGAGGGACAAGTCTACAACTCTCCCTTCATTAAGTTTCTACCCTTCCTTTATCATATCCCAGGCCACCGTGAGATTCCTTAACGTTATAACATTTTAGGTGTGGTCAATAATGTTAGTTCTCAGCGTTTTAATGATTGATGCACAACTTGGAATGTATGATAGGTTGACCATAATGATAAGCTGCATGACATCAGTCTTTTATGAGTTTGTGTGTTGCTCGCATTTGTTTTGGACAGTTACAATAGCTAGATCGAAAACTTTATTATTATGAGTAATGGTGTATTATTTTTATGAGTAGGGTGTAGTATTGTTACAAGCAATGGTGTAGATATAAGGCGGCTCGATAGTTTGATAGTGTTTGAGTTTTACGAAGGTTATGTTGGCAATGTTTATGGACGTCAATAGTCAGTAAACCTGTGGCCAACTAATTTATTTGTTTCCTTCTGGGGAGGAAACAACCCTACCGATCTTCTTCCTTGGGAAACTTCTTCAATTCAACCCTTTAGTTGAGCGAATTTAACCAATTTTCCGCTAAATAAATGACTGAAGACATAGTCAGGATTGTTGTAGGAGAAATTGTTTTAGAGTTAAAGATGCAAAGGTGTTAGGTTTTGGTTGTTTAAACGAGCAGAGTTATCTTGTTGGGCAAAAGTGATTTTGGTGGGTTATTAGGGATGTTAGACATAAAGGTGGTAGGATTAATGGTTGATTACCTTGTGCAAGCATGAAGGACGAGAGTTAATATATGCATCAACTATTACGATTAATAGCCTTTAGCTAATTGAAATTTATGCGCCTTGCACCTTAGGACGAGATGGAAGGGGTGATGGGTCTAGTCGATTCACCTACTGGATGCCTTATATGAAACAAGAATCCTCCTGTCGTTTGTGCCCCCTTTTTAAATTGAGGGTTATCTTCTTGCGTCTTGTCGTTCAGAGTTATATGGGTGGGTATTGTTTAGTGTTGCAAGCTACTATTGGCTCTTGGTTGAACGCCTTCTTGAGTGGGGTCGCAGCCTTGAGGTTCTAATTTTTTTCGTCCAAGCCGTTGAGTCGAAAGGGGATGTCCCTTTAGCTTGTAGGTGTGTCTTGTTTACATAGGGCGGGGAGTCGTCCTTCCTTGTTGATCTATGCTTGTTTTACCTAGTTTCCCTTGTGCCGCAGGGAGTCATAGTTATTTTTGCCTATTCTATGAGCGTGGGGCTCACCACCAGCTGTGTCATCTTATTGTAATCGTCGTTGTTCTCTTGTTCTATCAAAAAATTTTGTAATCGTTGTTTTCTTTGTATATCAGAAATGCATGGGGTCAGCATGTTAAAAAATATATTAGTTTGGTCGAAACAATGTTTTTCATATTTTGCAATGAGAATGTCACGAAAGTGTTACACACCTCCGTGATTTCACCCTTATATGCATGTGTTGTGTTCTGGCCACCAGGTGTGGTTAACTGTGTCAACATTGCCTTCTTGCCTACTAACAAAAAGAAAAAAAAAAAATTGCACTTTCTCTCGGGTTTGCTTGTAGTCATAACGATGGGGTTGTTACAAGTGTGGATAGAATGACCCTCCCACAACGTGAGGGTAGTGTGGATATCTATAGAAATTACCATTTGGAACCATTAAGTTTTTGACAATTAAGGCACACTCAATCGCATCTTCTTCAAAATATATATGCCATTAAAACTCACATTACCATTTGTAGAAATAGGCTTCATTACCACAATAAATTTTGTGAAAATTAAGAATCACTTAAAATCATCTTCTTCTTAATATATATATCCCATTAAAAATCACATTACTATGTTTAAAATAGGTTATGATGCACTTACATTTGAAATCATGAGCCATGATTTCTCTCAATCAATGTGAATTTCCACCTTATATGACTATATTTTATCTAGATTTCTAAATCCAAATAAGCCTCACAAATATTACATTTTCTCCACCCCATCTTAATTCTTACATTAGGAATATGAACAACCCTCATACCCATCCCATGTTGATGTTATTAGTGGGTGTGTGAGGCTATGAATATTAAATTCTCTTTGTTTTGGGATTCTAATGCATTCCATTATATGTGGTCTTAGGATCCAACCATAGGAACTTTTAAGGAATCTTAAAGAAATGTTATAATGCATTTTTGCGGATCCAACCATAAGGAACTTTTAATGAATCTAAAATAAATGTTATAAGGAATATATATGTAGTATTAGTGGATTGAACCATGTTAAAAAAAAATATGCACATGCTATTGAGTTAAATTTGGTAGTTATCCACTCAATGTTTGACTTTATTGCTTTCTATATTCCCAAAAGATTGAGATAGAGTAAATGGATAAATACATGTTAGAAGTTGAAATCATGTGTGTCAACAAGAATGTATTCTCTTCTCTAGTGATCTTAGTAAAATATAAGGATAAGTCTCGAAGGATGGTCCTAAACTATAGGGAATTTATTATTAAATTTCACTTTAATATATGTTTCTCATTCCTACCATTATTAAATTATTAACTTGTATTTGTAATCCCTTGCTTGTTGTTTTATGAATTGATTTCCTTAAGAACCAAACTTTTGATTTCAAACACTCATGTGTGTGGGTTTATTGGATTATTGTGAAAATATTGGTGGGTTTACCTTTCTGTTCCTCATCCCTTTAGTCAATTCCAGCTCCTATGCTTAGCCAGAGCCTAATTCATGGTCGCCACTTCTGTTTAAAGACCCCAGGACAAGTGCCTTCTTCTATGCATGGATGATGAGTGAAGGATGCAATTTCCTTTGTTGTCTATCCATTACTTATCTCTGATTTGATTGGGATTCATGGTTGAATGTTTAGTCTTTGGTTCCTTCTTGGTGAATGAGTACCCCTACTAATTTGATTTCTATTAAACTTCACTTCTCTCTCTCACAGATTTTTAATTGCTTGAACTTGGGTACATATCTGCATTTTATTGATAAACTCTGCATTGTGGATAGATATTGAGGAGGGATGTCGACACATGATTCTCCAAACATTCCCAGAACTCTAGGTTCTCCCAAGGAGGAAGAACAATAACTCCTTCAACTAAGACTCCGAGTGAACACAACAATCTCGTCAGAGGATAATTTCAAATAAGTCTGTGGATAGATCAACCTGAAATGTGCTCAAGCAGTGCTATGTACCACCTTCTTAGATAGGGTTGTGATTGATAATTCCCACACCCGAATGTAGGGAATAGCTCCAGACAAGAGAATATTTCTGGTAATTTTCTTTGATTTTGTTTATTTTTGTTGTATTTCTTGTGTATTTTAAATTTATGGGTTAAATATTGTAATTACTTTCAAAATGTGTGTGTAGACAATGATTTTAGAGAAATGAACGACAATTAAAGAGAGAGTGGTTGCCACAGAGATTCAAATGTTGGTGTAGAGTGTGAAGGTGGATTTAGGAGGCCACGCTATCAAGAAAACAAAAGATTACACATCTACATCCACCTATTCTGCAGATGTTGGTGATGAACTTCCATAGGAAGGGAATACAGAATATGCCGCCATTCTCTAGTGTTAAAAGGAGGTTGGAAAATGATTTGGAGATCTTGAATCTCCCTTAGGAGAGTAAACAAAGCCTAGAAATTATTTTGCATTCATTGTAAAACCTTATGGATGCATATTAGAAGATGCAAATAACCAATGGTCGATCTAATGAGGGCGTTGAAAGCCCGAGATGATGGCTCTCATAAATGGAGGCAGAAAATAGTGCCTGCAACAAGAATCCATTTCGATGTTCACTTCAAAGATGGGCCAAAAGCCGAAGATGTTGAAGGCGCACATTTAAGCACCTTGATGATTACAGACATCCAGATAACATTTTGGCGGCATATGGAAATTACCATGTTTGGAATGATGTTCCACACCATTTTTCACATTACCCTTTATGCAAAATTTTTCTGCACATGAACCGGCAGATTATACTAGTCTGGCTACACCAAAATATTATGGACCTGTAAATGACGTACATATGATCCAAAATGGGCATATTGAAATGAGACATTTGTCGAAGTATCCACAACCTTTAGTACCCCGTCCAACAAGGGAATTTGTTTCACATTCAAAGTTGCGAGATACATCGAGGGTTGGAAAAGAGGCTGTAATGCAATCGAGAAAAATTTGGAAGCGATTTTTTATAGTGTTAATGTTGACATGAACCGTCAGCGAGAGGAAGCCAATTCCCGAGCCATTTCCATTTATAAATATGTGGAGTTAGATACCATGTTAGGAGAATATTTTTGAGCATGCAAAATTTTTCTTAGGATGGTTGGAAGAAGGTCAGTCAGAATGATGACCCAAACAACAAATTGGTATGTGTTTTCCAATTAGGCAATCATTATTTGATGTACTTCTTAGGATAGTTTACTTCTTAATTTAATTTTATATCATTTTATATTTAGAAATAATTGAGTTTTTATTGCCATTAATTGTAGTTTTGAGATATATTAAATCAATCTCCAGTAAGTAGGGGACTTGATTCCACAAGTTTAAATTTGTATGGGTTGAATCATGTATGTGTTTTCTAATATTTGTTCAATCTCTAATCTTTTAAATAAGAGATCAACATTTATAATTTTGTATAAATATGAACACATTGAACTCTAGATTTAGTTCTTGGTTTCCTTTTTTATTCACGCATCCCTATTCCATATCCTACTACTTGGAAGGTCATTCACCCCTACATCTGAGAGTTTGAAGAGGGTGGAGTTCAATGTGTATCATTTAATGTCTTAAAATCATTTAAATTTAATGTGTTATAATCATTTAAATTTAATTTTCAAAATTTTCAAATTTGAAATGTTATCTAGGATAATGTGGAGAAGAGAGTACCAAAGAGTATGCTTGGGAGGGAGATTGAGATTGATGAGGAAGTGAAAGAAGCACCCAGTTTGGGAAGGATGTGTCCATTTAGGATGATTCATAAATGTATGTTTTTTGCTTTTTATCAATTTTTGTTTTCTCAAATTTTTAGTTTACCTTCTTATTCAATGCTTCGATCAATTATTTTGAAATACATAGAACCACCTAGATAAGTTTATCGCTGTCTTAAATGGTAAAAATTTCAAACTTATTTAAGGTTATATCATGAAGAATAAGCTTGAACTTGAAAACATTTGAATATTTGAGAACATACTCTATTCCACATCAGAAAAGAGAAAGTTTCTAAATTTTCGTCAATTCCTTGCTTTTTGTCCAAGAATGGAGTAGCATGGACATATGTAAGCTTCAACACATACAATGAATTGAATTCCTTCTTGCCAGGGTATCATCATACTCTTAACTAAATTAGTTACTAATCACAAAAAATCAACATTCAATTAGATTTACAAATAATCTCACACATATTGTATATGTAAGCTAGCTCACACATATTGTATATGTGAGATAGCTCACAATTATTGTATATGTGAGCTATCTCACACATATTGTATATATGATCTAGCCTGCCACATACCTCTGAAGAGCATTTGGATTATATATAAATTGAATACATCCCATTTAAATGGTTTTTGAAGAATGACTTAATATGCATGTGCAAATTTGTGTTTTCTTCATATACATGCAAGATTATATGAGAACATCTATTCCACCACAGAAAAATGAGATAAGTATTTTCCGTATTGAATGGTTTTTAAAATGTAGATTTGTGAACTTTTTAGATATAAGTAGTTTTTAGGAAGAATGACTTAATATGGAGCCTATGAGTCCCTTTAGTTTGAAAGGGCATCATGGAATTTTATTATATGACCACCTAAGATGAGAGAAGTATTTTACTGTCGAGGAGATTATTATTTTATTTTTGTAAATATGATCAAATAACACCTAGGATGATAATTTATGAAGGATTTGGGACCTTATCCAAGGAGAATTTCACCTGAAGGATTTGGGACTTCATCCATACAGAAAGTATTTCATTGGAAGAATGTGACTTAATATGAAGATTTGTGAATTTTATTCATACATAGTTCTCTATTTATGTTCAAATTATTTTCTTAACCTCTAACTCACAATTTGTTTTACCAAGAACACAATAACATCAACTGATATGAGAATCTTGCCTAAAGGATTTGAGACATTATTCACAAGGAGAATTTCACCTCAAGGATTTGAGACTTTATCCACAAGAAGATAAGTATTTCATTAGAAGAATGGGACTTAATGAGATTTGTGAACTCTTCATACACACATTTATACTATTTTCATTATTAGTCTCACTATAACTCACAATTATGGTTTTACTAAGAACAAATTTTCTTTAATTTTTTTAAGATTTTAGATAAGATTTACAAATTGTTTAAATAATGTATGTTTAATGGAGAGTAACCATCTTAAATATGTTTAACTGTGGTTGATTATGTTATTATTTCTTATTGTTAATTTAATATTTAGCCAAGATATGGTGTAATATGTGTTACTTTTATTATTATTATTGTTTTTAATGTTATAGATGTCTAAATTATATTGGGTGGAAAAATATGTTTACAATACATTTTGAGGGAGTATATTGGAGGATGAGACTTAACCCCTTTAGTATGTATGTCAATTTGTTTTTAATCACAATTTTTGAATTCTCAGACATTTCACATGTTTGAATTGTAACTTTTATTTTGAATTGTTTTTCAGGTGTATGATGTTGTATATCTTGAAGCGATGGATTAGACTCCATAATTTTGGGAGTTAAATGTATTAGTTTTCGTTATCATCCTAAAATGGATTTGAACCTATGTATTTATAGTGTAACTATTCGGGACTTTGATTATATATATATATCATAATTTTTAATCTCAAAATATCAATTTATTGTCTCATATTTGATTTCTCAAATTTGACGGAAAAAAAGTGGCAAAGTTGTTAGTAATAAACTAATGTTTTGTATATTTTCACTTTTTACAATGCATTAAATTAAGCACCAAACTCTTAAATATTTTTCAAGTATGGCTAATTTAAATGTTTCATTTTATGTTGACTGTGGATTTTTAAAATATGATTCTATTGACATATCATCAAATAATTTAATAGAATAATTTTAGCGTAATACTCTTATATTAAAAGTTTTTTTTGCTACTAATGACAACATACTTGCTATGTACTAATTAAAATGTTTCATTTTATGTACACCGTGGACTGTTAAAAACATGATTCTATTGACATATCATCAAAATAACTTTGAAGAATAATTTATATTAAAAGATTTATAATGCTCATTAAAATATTTATAATTTTATTAAAAGATTTATTTTTTCCTAGTTACTAATGACCCTATTGGATACATAGATGCACTTAAATAATAATAAAACCAAACAAAAAACTAAAGGAAAGATAGGTATTCATGTGAGATATGTTAAATAAAATTGGTTACATAGATGCAATTCTAATAATAAAAACTAAAAGGAAAAAATTATAGGAAAGATAGGCATATGAGAGCATAGGTGCATTTAACTAATAAAAAAAAAAAACTAAAGGAAACAAAGGAAAGATAGGCATATGAGATTTTCTAAATAAATTGGTTAAGATAGATGCACTTAATTAATAAAAAAAACTAAAGGAAAAACCAAAGGAAAGATAGGCAACAAATTTCAACAAAATGAAAAGAAAATTAGGAGTGAGAAATAATAATGAGAATGTTTTTATTTATCTATTTAAGAGTATGCAAAGCCAATAATACAAGAATGTGTTGTTGTTTATATATTTAAGAATACGCAAACCCAATAGATGGACAAGAAAAAAGTGAACTGACAAACATACAATATGTACCATTTCATATCTATTTAAGAATATATAAGATAGTAGACGATATGTTAAACCATGCAAAATCTATTTGAGAATATATGGTAGTAGAAAAACACTTTAAACCATGCAAATCCTATGCTTGTATGAACTGAACTAAAAGGAAGAATTTTTCATAATCTACCAATTTCCTTTCAGAAAAAATTTGTTTGATTTTGGAATAAGGTAACCATTGTGGAATTCAAAGGAGAAGGTACATGGGTAAAATCATGAAGATGAGTAACACTTTCGTTTGTTTTAAGGAGAAAAAAACTATATTTCACACAAGTTCTTCAACTTTTGGGATACAAAAGTATTTTTTTTTATTTAGAATTTAACTTAAAGTTAAAAAAAACTTTGTAAATATTTTTGTTATCTTTCCAATGACTAGTTTTCAAATTCTTTTGTTATCAAGATTTGATATGTCAATTTGACAATTGTTTAATAGAATGTTCCCAAACATGAAAGAAATGATAATGAGTTATTGTTTTCCCACAACAATGTATCTATTAAACTTATGTTTTTAATAAACTAAATATACCGCAAAATCTATAGAGACTCTAATTTATTATGACTACAATTGTGAATCTAACGGGTGAATATTATAATTTCTAGAAAAATTTTAAGTTCACCAAGATGAAAAAGTTGCATATTTAAAAAAAAAAAAAAAAAAAAAAAAAAACATATATATACATACATATATTATATATATATATATATATTCATATATATATATATATATATATATATATATATATATATATTAATTTTACTTAAAAGTAAAATCTAAATATACCCTTTTGAAAACAACTGTTCAAGGATTATGAATATATTTTTTTCTAAATTTTTCCTTGTATATTTTTAGAGATACGGATATTTTATTTCACCGAATCATAATGTCTGCTGAAAATATTATGCAGTGATGTTTTTAAAAACTTAAATAAAAATAGATAAAAATAATGAAAATGAAAACAAATTATAGGAATTGAAAGTAGATTCAATTTTGCAAATATTGGTGTCATTTTCGAAACCAAACTCTGAGTATTTGCAGGAGTCCACAACCTCCTAAGTTCATGTGAGCTTGGGGGAATTCTTTGGTTTTTTAATACAGTCCCAATTTTTAGTTTTCGAACAAAATAATATTTCGGTTGAAAACATAAACTCTAACCGAAACCATAAAAACTAAACTGTTTCCAAGGTTTTCGGTCGAAAAAATCTTGGTTCGTCCGAAAGATTGTTGAGTGAATTATGTTGGTCGAAAAAAATGAAAAGACACATTGTATCGTTTCATTTCACTCCAAATCATATAAATACGCTTTCGACCAAACACATTTAACAAAATTCATCAGATGGACGAACATGTATGACCTCGGGGATAGGGATTTCAAAGCATTTCTATTACTGATTGCAACTATATTCTTTTATTTCTTTCTTTATTCCCTCTGTTCCATAGGCTTAATTACAGGATCGATATCGATACATGATGGTTTTCTAGAGCACCTAAATGAAGTTTTGAATCATCTTTTTGGTTTTTGTTGAATAAGGTAATTGATGTTTGTTCAAGTTTTTATTGGAATAACAATTCATATGTTGAAAGACAAATGTTGAGCATTTTTTCAAGTTGAATTCTTTGTTGAACATATCTTTTACAGATAACTATAAAAGTCATGGGAAACAAAAGTTTGCGCAAGAGAAAATTTGATCTCACTTGAGATGATACTCTCCAAAACGAATAAAGGAAAGAGCATTATTGGAGAAAGAAACGAGAACATGCAAATATTGAAGAAAGAAATGATGATAATGTAAATAAATATTTTCAACAAGAAGAAGTTCAACTAGGTATGCATGCACATATGATTATCGAGCACACGACACACATTGGGACTATATTCAGAAAGTATAGAATTCAAATTTAAAATATTGTAAATAATATAATTGATTGTAATTACAATTTGA